>JAPFFP010044777.1:0-34754 GCA_026153255.1 Solanum medicagineum | reverse complement strand
ATGATAGTTTAGAACTAGTATTAATTAATGCATATACAGTATGTGAAAAGATGGACAATGTACCTGTGACCACATCAGGTGAAGCTTCCAAATTTTGCCAACTACCCAGTGCATAAGTGCGATTCTGGACTCTGCTAGAGCTAGCTGACCCTCTAACACCTCCACCACGACCTATAGGTACCTATTGACCCCTACCTGCTGGAGAAACTGATGATGATGATGCAATAGCTGACCCAGTAGGTTGTGCCATACCACCCATACGTCTTCTCGGGCAATCCCTTATAATGTGCCCTGGCATACCACACTAATAGCAAACATCTATCCCAACACGACATATAACCGGATGACTCCTTCGCACTGTTTACAAGGCTGCCTGGGAGTCACTGGTTGGCCTGCCAAAGAGCCCATTGTTCGGGCACCTTGCCCTTCACCTTGTTGACCAAACTGATTACTTTGAAACCCTTGAAACTTCGATGGAGCACTAACTTCCGAGTAGGAGGATGATGGCCTAGGTTTTCTATTAGAAATCCGAGGTCTAAACTCACCTTGGGGTGGTGTAAACTGCCTTGTAGGTCTTGCTCTTTTGGCCTTTCCCCTTTCCACTCTTATGTCCTTCTCCTCTGCCTCTAATCCTCAAATTTATTTACAAAAGCCTGCATTCTTGCTATGTCCATAACTTTGTTCAAGGAAACAATGGTGCAGTTTCTGACCAGATACGTATCCAACCTATCTACACATCGATGAACTCTATCTGACATTGTAGCAACTACATTTGGAGAATACCTTGCCAGGGAATTAAATTGAAGGCTATACTCCCTCACACTCATATTCCCTTTGTGGAGATTCAGGAACTGATCTGCACGGGCCTCTCGGATATGTACTGGCAAATAATGGTCAAGAAATGCCTCCTTGAATTCTTTCCAGGTAGTTGGAGGTGCATCTTTACCCTTAGTTTGCTTTAAAGCGATATACCACAATATAGCCATACCCTTCAGCCTATATGTCGCTAACTCGACAACTTTTATACCACTCACGTGCATAACATCTAAAGTATGCTGAATATGATTAATAAAGTCCTATGGGTCTTCATTAGGATTTGACCCAGTGAAGGTTGGAGGTCCAAATTAAGAAAATAATGTATCCTTGTGCCCGTTGCCCTATTCGTACCACCTGTACCCATAATTGGTCCTTCCTGCCTTTGACGTTGGCCCGCAACTATACAAGGCAATAGTTGGACTACATTTCTCAGATCCTGCACGGTAGCACCAATAGGTAGTTCTGGAGGAATTTCACTATGCTCGGGTTTATCAGGAACTGGAGGAGTTGGAGATGTCTGTGACAAAGACTCCTCTCGAACCTCATCTCATTGTCTCACCTGGCTAGGTATACCAACCACCACTTCTACTCCCTTCCCTTTACCTTTGTTCTTCCTTGTTTTCGGTATACTTGCTGTACAAAACAATTTAGAATTAGAGATAATACACCTATTACACTTAGCTCTATGGTACGATCTAAAGAATGAAAAGCAAGTAACAACTCCTAAATGCCACATAGCCTCCTGCTTATAAATGTGGTGCATAATACATCATTAAACAAGATTCTACATAGACACAACTTTGTAGACTCCCTATGATGAGCCGCTTTGATACCACTTCTGTCATGCCCCAAGTCCTGTTACGGTGTGCTGGCACCCGTTGCCGATAAGGCCTGAGAGAGCCAACCTATATCTATGCGCTTTCTATACATACTATAAGGGATTCCTACCTTTGACATGCCTTTAAGAAAATAAACAACTATAACAAGCCAAAAGAAAATGCATGTGACTATTCCGTTGGGGCCACGGTGTTTAAAGTACTAGGCATGACCACACATTAATTTACAAAGTCTACAAAGCCTCTTAGATAAGAGAAAGTATTTGACAAGGGTCAGGAAAGGCCCCGCCTCAACTAACTGTATAATATGAACATATAAGCCCTAGACACACACAAAGCCTCGAAGCAACCTGGAGCTTGGTATCAACAACTGGATGTCCTGTACTCCTACTGGGAAGATCTACTAGCACCTGTACCTGCAGCATAAAATGCAGGTCCCCCATAAGGGACTTCAATACAAGATAATGTACTGAGTATGTAAGGCAGGATATACCGTATATATAAAGTAAAAACTCAAATGAAATCATGCACCGGTGTAAGATTAGGGACCACCTTTGGATATACTGTGGAATCATGTACTTTATGTTCTTTATATTACTTTACCTTTATTGTATAATCTGTGCGCAGCTGTAATATAAATGACCAACTGATCATTGGTAAACTGTATCGGGATCGTCCCTGGCTAGGTTCTTCCTTAACCCCTCGGGCTACCACCCGTGATAGAATCGTCTCTGGATAGGTGATCCTTCCACCCCTCGGGCTACCACCTATCAATAAACAATATATTTTACCTTTCAATAACTTTTGAGATGGTTCTTTTGGTGGTCACAATATTGGAACTGTAGGATTGTATATGTAGTATGTAACATGTAGATAAATATACAAGCCAATATGAAAATGAAAAGGGCATGTTATACAATTAATGAAATGCGTATGAAATGGAACAACTCATGAACTTTATTTGGCAAACAGAACCCATGTAACTTATCATCTAAGTGTGTATGCTGATTTGAAAGTGAGAATGCATGGAAGCCTATGAACATATGAAAGAGTGTAGACACAACTAATAGTTGTGTCGGAGTTGGTAAGTGCCTTTATGTACCAAGGAAAGATCTATGTTTCTTGCCAAATAATACGAAATCAAGTAGCCTTACATACCTCATTTTATGACCTTGTTACTATCACAAAATAACCTTCCCTTACTTCAAATATTTATGTACAACATAGTAGATCATAAAGCTAGTATTAGCAACCAATAGACACACTTTGGAAGCCCAATCTCATAGAAAAACAACATACGGGCAGCAAGCAGACAATTATAAACCCTAGCGTATTCTTTAACCGTGTCGCCTGTAATCGTATTTTCTAGTACATAATCACATATACACATCATTTGCAATCTGATCTAGTGCCATAACAGTCTTACAACAGTCCACAAAGTAAAACACAAAACAATTCTACACAATCTACAAATGGACAGCATAATGTTACCTCCCTTCGCTACATTTCGACGTCGACAATTCCAAAACTGTCCCAACTGTAACCAAACCATTCCAACAACATTCATACATAAAAACAGTCTTGAACCAATCTCAGAACAGTAAGAAATCAGTCGCTAAGGACGTGAGGCCATAGCCTTCTATCCAACAGCCCACAAGTTCCAATCGACATTACACTTAAGATAACACAATAAAATGCATTTGTTAAATGAAACCAAAATCAGAGAAAGCAACCTAAGAGTGATGTTTATAACTAAACCCATGTTAATAGCACCAAGTTCTCTTCATAATACAACTCACAAACCATAGAGAAATCACCAAAACAAAGGCAAGTGTACAAAAACTTTCTACACACATGCTGTCCAACAATTTTAGCAAGCATAACTAGCATCTATTTCTTGTTTTTCATGATGAAACTATACTAAATACACAACTATAATTATTTACCCTTGTATTCAAGGTTTAGAGGCTCCTTAAGAACCCTAAAAGAGTCGTTAGGCTGCTTCACAAAGTTGAAAAAAGTTGAGAGGAAATTTAGAGAGCAAATCTATTTTTTTTGTGTGGTCAAGTTGAGAAGTGACTTTTGGGAGCTGCTTTGACCCCTTTTTATGGTGTGATTTGGCCATCCTAATGAGGCATTCTCAGCCTTACTTCACCAAGGAGGTGATGCAGCTCCTTACCCCTTTCACTTGGGCCTCTTTGGAGCACCAACTTGATGGACTTGGGCTGCCTATTTTCCAACTTTCACTTTGTTCTAGGCCCAAAAAGTAAGATGAGTTGTGATGTCTTTGGTCTCTTTTTAATATATTTCTTGGGCTGCACATATAGTCCATTTATGAAGCTAAAACATAGGCTAAATTTACACCCTTAAAACAGACTCTATTCATAATCAGACTTAAACAATTTCAACGTCGGGCCTCGTCTCCACTTAGTTAGCGATTTAACCTAAGCAAGTAGGTGACTCACCTGATAGATTATTAAGTCCTATAAGAAGCTCAATTCTCTCACTTCATTTAAGGCCGTAATCTTCTCAATTCAACTCAAACCATGTATACACTCGACCCTCCTAAGCATAAGACACACATATAACCCATTAACATGAGATTCAAGCACTTTTAAAAATTAGCACTAATTTGACCAAACCATGTTATGTTTCATTTGAATTGTACTAGTATTGTAAGGTGTGGGGTGTTACAAATGTATATGGGTTTCAACCATTGAGTCCTTTCACCTATGGTGCCTAACCTTCCTTTTCACAAAAATTGCATGTTTTCAAGTTAGATTATCTGTGAATATCTCTTACTATGATCATAAACTATGTTGGGGTTTCATAAAATGTGGATTGTTTAAGCATGTTTTGAGCTATGAATCTACAAAATATTGTTTGATTGGATAAAGGGCTTTGATGTATCTAGCGTGAGTTTATTACCAAGTGTTGGTGAGTGGTTTTACGTTGATTTTTCTCACATGATTTCACTCTTGAATTGCATGATTTAGTACTAGCATTATACGCCTGCTGAGTGTTTGATAAAATATCTTGTTAAGGATTCTTGAGCTATTGAATGTCTAATGTATGGTTTGTGAACTAAGTGACTTTATGATGATAGGAGTGTATATACATGTTGAAAAGTATCTATAGTGTTGCAAGTTGACCACACCTAGCTGAGGGGGTGCTATGCCTCAACCATATTGTTGGAGGGTGGTATGCTCATCTACTAATTGGGGGGTATATTCCTCGATCACTTTGATGGAGAGGGGGGGGTTGTATTTCCATCTACCATGTTGAGGGGTATATACCTTGATAACTTTGATGGGGGGTGGTATGCCCATCTACTAACTGAGGGGTATATTCCTCAATCACATTGATGGGGGGTGGTATGCCTAACTACCAATTAAGTGGTAGATTCCACAATCACTTCCCAAGGGGTGGTATACCTTGGATCCAAGTACTATTTGCTTCGTCTATTATGATGGTCTATTCCTATATATGTAATATGTTCTATATAAGCATGTTTTATTTCAAGCATCATTCATACATGTCATATTGCTATAATGCTTATCCATCGCTTACAATTATGGAATTTTATTATGTTAGCTATCTCTACTGCATTGAATCATATATACTTAGTGTATTAAAACATAGTAACGCATAATTCATGCCTACATGATGTTACCATGTAGGAACTGGAGCTCTACTTGATTGTCTTCCTCCTCCACATGGCCAGTACTATCTTTTGGAGCAAGTTTGGGGAGTCTTCAACTCTAAGGATGATATCTATTGATTTTACGTTATGTAAAGAATCTCTTTCTTTTGATGAATGCTTTTGTCTATGAGGGTGAGCCCCAAAAATATCTTGGCCCCCGCTCAATTCTAAGTTTAGAGGTGTTATTGGAAATTATTGTTATAATGCTTATAGCTTAACTCTTGACTATTTTTATGTTATGAAAGACTTCTCAGTAGTTCCTTATCCTTATTTTATGCTCTCTTATTGATTTTTACTTGCTTCCCCAACCAAGGATGTGTAATAATATGCTAAGAGAGTAGTTTGGGGTCCCTTCGGGTTCCCTATTCGCCGTCGCGGCTAGGTCCTAGGCTTGGGTCATGACAAAGATGGTATAAGAGAACTAGGTTGTTAATGGTCCTCGGCATCCAACACATTACGTAGATTAGAGTCTCATTCATGGTTGTGAAATGTACCACGCCTATAATTAAGAGGCTGTGAGATGTTTTAGGAAAGTAAGGTAAGGTTTCCCCTCTAGCAAATGTTCTTTCAAATTTTAGATTATGCCTAATACAAGAGGAAGAAGATCCCGCGTACCCGAGGAACAACCGGCTCCTCCCGCTCCTCAAGCTTCTCAAAATGGGGGAGTAACTCATAAGGAATTCTGGGATGCTATCACCATGCTAGCCTATGCCATGACTAATCAAATCAACCAAGGGGTCCAAGCCCCTCATGATTCTACACCGGCTTCAAGAGTGAGTGACTTTACTTGAATGAACCCACCGGAGTTCCACGGGTCTAAAGTGGATGAGGACCCTCAAGTATTTATCGATGAGGTGTACAAAGTGTTTTCTATCATGGGGGTTAGACTGGAGGAGAAGGCGGAGTTAGTGCCATACCAACTCAAAGGGGTGGGTCAAATATGGTTTACCTAATGGAAAATAGAGAAAGCAAACAACAATGTCATCCTTTGGGAGGAGTTTAACGCGACTTTTCTCAATCGGTTCTTCCCTCTTGAGCTTAGAGTGTCCAAAAAGATGGAGTTCATGAACCTAAGGAAAGGATCTATGAGTGTGAGGGAGTATGCACTCGAGTTCAATCAACTCTCATAATATGCTCCACAATTGGTTGCTGACTTGAGGTCTAGAATGAACAAATTTGTGATGGGGGTGTCTAATTTGATTAATAAGGAGTGTCGTGCTGCCATGTTGATAAGTGGTATGGATTTGTCCCACCTAATGACTTATGTGGAACAAATTGAGGGGGAGAGGCTTAGAAAAAGGAGAAGTGGTGAGGCTAAGAGGACCCATCTTGAGAGTATGTTCCAAAGTCCCAAGGGTGGCTAGTTTTATCAAGGCCAAGTGTCTTCTCATGGCTCTAATAGAAGGTTTGCCAATGACAACCCAAGTGTACAAGATGATGGTGGTTTGTTGTCTAGTGCTATTTTTCCAAAATGTGATAAGGGTCATAGTGGCCCATGTTTGAAGGACACCAATGCTTGTTTTAGTTGTGGTGAAATGGGACATAAGGTGGTGGATTGTACTCGTAATCACTACAAGTGTAGGGATGGTCGTCCACAAGGCCAAGGTACAAATGCAGGTCCAAAGTGGAGAGGTCACCAACAAGGTGGTGTCCTAAGGCACAATAGGATCTATCCTCTTCAAGGGAGACAAGGGGTAGATGAGGTGCCTGATGTCGTGACCGGTATGTTAAAATTTTTTTATTTTGATGTGTATGCATTGATAGCCCCAGGTGCCACTCCTTCTTTTGTTACTCCTTTTGTTGCCAAAAAGCTTCATGTTTGTCCCAAATTGTTGTGTGAGCCATATGAATAGTCGAGTCCCGTTGGTGCATCCATTGTTGCTAGAAGAGTCTATTGAAATTGTCTCATTCTCATTTTGCATAAAATCTTGCCTTGTGATTTTGTTGAGTTGGATATGGTGGATTTTGATGTCATTATTGGGATAGATTGTTTACATGTATATTATGCTTTTACTGAATGTAAAACCCGTAGGGTTAAACTCCAATTCTCTAATAAACCGGTTCTTGAGTCAGAGAGTCATGATTTGGTGGTCAAGGGTAGATTCATTTCTTACATTAAAGCCCAAATGTTGATTTCTGAGGGTTGTCTCTATCATCTTGTGCTGGTTAGGGATGTTGAGTCCAAAGTCCTTCCTATAAAGTCGGTTCTCGTGGTCAATCAGTTTCTTGATGTTTTTCGTAATGAGCTTCTCGATGTTCCTCAAGAAAGGTAAGTAGATTTTGGTATAGACCTCCTTCTTGATACTCAACCCATTTTTGTTCCCCCTTACCGTATGGCCCTAGTGGAGTCAAAAGAGTTGAAAAAGCAATTGAGGGATTTGTTGGAGAAGGATTTTATTAGGCCTAGTTAATCACCTTAGGGTGCACCGGTGTTATTTGTGAAGAAGAAAGATGGTTCTCTTGGCATGTGCATTGATTACCGACAACTAGATAGGATAACTATAAAGAATATGTACCCTCTACGAAGGATTGAGGATCTTTTTGACCAACTTCAAGGGGCTAGTCACTTGTCTATGATTGATCATGGGTCCGGATATCACCAACTGAAAGTGAGGGAGTGTGACATTGGCAAGATGACCTTCTGAACTAGGTATAGGCATTATGTGTCTGTGGTTATGTCTTTTGGGTTGACCAATGCATCGCTTATCTTCATTGATCTTATGAATAGTGTCTTAAAACCCTACCTTCATTTGTTTTTTGTGGTCTTCATTGATGATATTTTGATCTATTCCTAAAGTGAGGAGGAGCATGTGAGTCATTTTCAGGTGATGCTACGAAAATTGAGGGAAGATAAGTTGTAAGCTAAATATGAGAAATGTGAGTTTTGGTTGGAAGAAGTTGCCTTCCTTGGTGATGTGGTGTCGGGTGATGGCACTAAGTTGGAGCCTAAGAAGATGGAGGTGAGTAGAAATTGGCCTAGACTTTTGACTCCATTGGATAATTGGAGTTTCTTGGGTTTAGCGGGTTATTATCGGAGGTTTGTGAACAGGTTCTCTTCTATTCCTTCTCCTATGACTATGTTGACCCAAAAGAAAGCTAACTTTGTGTGGATCGATAAATGTGAGAAGAGTTTCCAAACATTAAAAGATAAGCTTGTCTCTACTTCTATCTTGTCTCTACTGTAAGGGTTGGAAGGGTTTGTTGTGTATTGCGATGCCTCAAGAATTTGTTTGGGTTGTGTTTCGATGCAAAATGATAACGTGATAGCCTATGCTTCTAGAAAACTTAAGGTGTACGAAAAGAATTATCCCACCCATGATCTTGAATTGGCCATCATGGTATTCGCTTTAAAATTTGGCGTCATTATTTATGTGGGGTGCATGTTGATGTTTTTACCGATCATACAAGTCTCCAATATATTTTCACTCAAAAAAAATCTTAACTTGAGGAAAAGAAGGTGGTTAGAGCTCCATAAGGATTATGATATGAGTGTGCGCTATCACCCCGGTAAGGCTACTGTTTTGGCCAATGCTTTCAGTAGGGTGTCTATGGGTAGCTTAGCACATATTGGTGATGGTGGCAAAGCGGTTGCTAGGGAGGTCCATCGTTGGCTAGATTGGTCGTTAGGTTTGAAGAGGTTGGCAATTGTGGTGAAGTGGTGGTTGATGGTTCTAAATCATCATTGGTTGAGGAGGCAAAGGCAAAACAAGATCTTGACCTTCCTTGTTAGAGTTAAAGACCTTGGTGAGAGATGGTAAGGTCGAGGTTTTCTTCCAAGGGGGAGATGGTTCCCTTAGGTACCAATGTAGATTGTGTGCGCCTAATATGGATGGCTTGAGGAAGTTCATTTTAGATGAGACACATAATTTTTCCTATTCTATTCACCCTGGTTCTACAAAGATGTATAGAGATTTGAGGGAAGTGTTTTGGTGGCATGGTATAAAGAGAGATATTGCTAAGATTTTTTTCCGATTGTCATATTCACCTACAACTGAAAGCCGAGCTCAAATGTCGAGTGCCTTAGCCCAAGATATAGGGATTCCTACTTGGAAGTTAGAGGAAATCAACATGGATTTTGTAGTTGGGTTGCCTAAGAATAGAAAGCATTTTGACTCTATTAGGGTTGTGGTTGATAGAATGACAAAGTCGGATCATTTGCTACCGGTTAAGACCACTTATGGAGCCGAAGATTATGCTAGGTTGTACGTTCATAAGTTGGTTAAATTGCATGGGGTGCCTTTGTCTATCATATTGGATCATGGTGCTCAACTCACTTGTCACTTTTGTAGGTCCTTCCAAAGAGGTCTTGGTACCAAGGTTAAGTTTAGTACGAGCTTTAACCCTCAAACGGATGGGCAAGAGAAAAGAACTATCCAAAACTTGAGGATATGCTTAGAGCTTGTGTTTTGTAGTTTAAGGGTAGTTGGGATGATCATCTTTTACTCATTGAGTTATTATTATAATGCAATCATTGGTATGGCTCCTTTTGAGGCTCCTTATGGTAGACATTGTAGATCATCGGTTGGATGATTTGAAGTGGGAGGGATGGCTTTGTCTGGTCCAGATTTGGTTATAGAGGCCTTAGAGAAAGTGAGGTTGATAAAGGAGAGGTTGAAAACAGCCCAAAGTAGACAAAAGTCCTATGCCAATGTAAGGAGGAGGGATCTTGAATTTAAGGTTAATTATTGGGCCTAGCTGAAGGTGTCACCCATAAAGGGTGTGGTTCATTTTGGTCAAAAGGGCAAATTGAGTCCATGATTTGTAGGTCCTTATAAGGTGTTAAGGAGGATTGGTAAGGAGGCCTATGAGTTGGAGTTGCCTAGTGGAATGGATATGGTTCATCCATTCTTCCATGTATCTATGTTGAGGAAAGGTGTAGGTGACCCAAATATTATTGTACCATTGGATGTTGTGGGTATTGTTTAAGACAATTTGACTAATGAAGAGGTTTCGGTAGAAATTTTTGATAGACAAGTGAAGAGGTTGAGGAACAAGGACGTAGCTTCCGTTAAGGTCCTTTGGAGGAATCAATAAGTTGAAAGTGCCACATGGGAAGCCGAGGCGGACATGCAAAAGCGATATCCCAATATTTTCCATTCTACTCAAGCCTAAGGTACTAAACTAAGTCCCCTATATTATTTCAAGTCTTAGGTTTCGGCTCTTATGTCATTTGCATGCATTCATCTTTATGTTGACAAGTTTATGGTGATTTTTGATGTTCATGTTGAATCTTTTTGAAAATAATGTTTAAGTTCATTTGTTGCATCCATATTGGGCTGAAACTTCATGATTACTTCTCTTATGCATGTTTCTTTGACATTCGGGGATGAATGTTCCCAAAGGGCAGATATTGTGACATGCCGTAACTCCATGCTCTTATGTACCCATGTTTCAAGCCTCATTTTTTTAAGTGGGGAGTGTATTAGTGTCATGAGAGATTTCTAATACTTAGACGAGTTCAAGACTTTCCTTTAAATTGAGTTTTGGATGTTGGTTGTGCAAGGGTTAACATTAAATGATGATAACTTTTAGCACAAAAAGAACTTGATGACCCATAACACACCAAATGAAACCTCTTTTAGCTTTCCAATGCACTAGGTTTCACCTCATTTAGAATTTGGAGTCAAAAGTTATGGCCATTTTATTGAAGACTACCAGTGCAGAGTTGCACTATGAGACCATCGTCACGGGTCATAAGTCGGGGTGCGGGTCGTAATTCGGGCTCGTAACAATTTCCAAAAACTCCAAAATTGATACCAAAGGTTACGGGAGGGGTCCTACGAGTCGTAGTATTGTTTATGGGTCGTAACGGGGCCCGTAACAGATTAATGTTTATAAATGGTTATTTTGGTCCTTTCCCACCCTTAAGCTCTAGATTAATGTTCTTATACTCATTTAAGGTCCCAAATTCTTAAGTTACATCATTTTATTGCCACAATACTCTCTCTAAAACCCTCTAAGACTTCCCCAAATCATTTGTGGTATCCGTTAAGGTCCTTTGGAGGAACCAACAAGTTGAAAGTGCTACATGGGAGGCCGAGGCGGACATGGAAAAGCGGAATCCTTATCTCTTCCACTCCACTCAAGATAAGGTACTAACTCTAAGTCCCCCATGTGATTTCAAGTCTTATGTTTAAGCCTTATGTCATTCATGTGCATTCATGTTCAAGTTGGCAAATTTATGATGATTTTATACTTATGTTGAGGTTTTGAAAATGGCGTTTAAATGTATTGTTGCATTCGTGTTGGGGCTGATTTGTTCATGATAACTCTTCTCTTGTACATCTCTTTTACATTCGGGGATGAATGTTCCCAAAGGGGAGATATTGAAATGAACCCAAAAGTGCTCGAAAATCTGCCTCGGAATGCCCCGAATTTTAAAGTTCATGTATCTCAAAATTCGTGCATGATATTGAAAATCCAACTTCATATTCTTTTTCGAGGGGTCAAAATTAGGGGGAGAAAGGTCTAACCCTGATTAAAGAGCAAACGATTAACAATTTCATTTCTCATAAATTTTCTTATCAAGAATCGATCCACAACAGTGCCACGATGCACAGCTATCGCGGACATGTGTTAATTTGGACTCACCAACAGGTCTGCATAGAGGACCAGACACGTACCTATGAATTTTGTTGCCAGTGATTTCTATCTCGGTCCAGGGATTTTGGGTCTTGGGCCTAAATGTTCCCAAATGTGTTTTTACCTATACTTAGTCATATTTCACCCTCATATCATCTGAAACATTCCCTATTGTTACTTAAGCATGTTTTACTTTTGAGCATGAGTTACTTTAGCATATTTTCCTTATGCATTGATCAAATATTCCATATTGACATATTATGCCTATTGCCTATTGTTATGTATTTTGATTAAGGTGTCTATCGCTTGTTGCATTGCATCCTACATAATTAGTACATTCAAACGTACTAACACACAGTCAGAGCCTACATGATATCACCATGTAGGAACTGGTGCCCAAGTTTATCATCCTCCTCCACTTGGCTAGATCGATATTACTCAAGCTTGTGGTGAGTCCTCCACTTCGTGGACCTTAGTCTATGTTGCTCTTATTATATATTGAGACATTCTTCTTATTTTCTATTTTGGCTATGAGGGTGAGCCCGGTTGCTTTGTCTTGGCCCCTGCTCTTATCTATGTATTAGAGGTGTTGGTTGGACATGTTTTGTATCTATGATATAAGCTTTGTCTCTTTGTCTCTTGATTATTAGGTTATGCAAGCTTTTCCCTTAGCCCCTTTTCCCCTATTCTTACTCTTTATGTCTTTTATATGCTTCTGCGACCAATTATGTGCAATCATAAGTTAAGAGGATTGTTTGGGTCCTTCAGGTTCCCCATTCGCCGTTTCACGTCTAGGCCCTAGGCTTTGGTCGTGACACCTATGTTATAATGTGAAAGATCCTAAGTCTCTATTGCCCCCATAGAGTGACTCATAATTACCTGCCCCTAGTCCTTATGTGTTATGTGAATCCATGTTACTCCCTTTCCTATGATATCCCCATAGAGTGAGTCCTACTTTCGTGTCCCTTAGAAGTATGTGTTTACTATTTGTATATGCTTCCGAACCGATGATGTGAATATGGATACTTTGAGGCTTGTTAGGGGACTATTGAGCTCCTATTTGCCATGTCACTCCTTGACCCTAGGTTCAACTTGTGACATACTTATTGTTATAATAGGCAAAGCATTATAATATCATAATATTAACATAGAGTATCTCTTCAAAACCAACGGATCATAATATCAAATAGAGGGCCTCATATCATTCATAATTTTCACAATATTCTCATATCTCATAGCATGAATGGTAGCCCTTCAAAGTTCGTAACGTTCATAATTTACATATCTTCCCATAAGGCTTTCAATCATCATAAAAGTTTGGTATACAACTCTAGTTAAACATGGTGGGTATGCATATGTTCTCAAACTCATACAAAAGTCAAGATTTAGTACATAAGTAGTAAACAAAGCCTTTTTCAAATCATTCAAAGTAACCCACCATAACAAAGTAAACCTTAGTTAGTCATTCCTTAACCATCATAAAAATCCATAAATTTCACATGGCATTTCAATGCAATATAGCCTACAAAGGTAATATCATAAGTTACTTCATAACATCATCATATAAAAGAGTTCATAAAACATCCGTAAATTATCATTACTAGAAAATAGATGAGAAACAGGAATGGTTTAGCTTTGTGAAGGAAAGATTTCCATAAATCAAAACCCACATAACTTCGTGTGATTTATTGGAACAAATCTTATTTGGAAGTAAGGAAACCGAAACCCTAACTTGGACTCTTCTGTTTATGGCCTTGAAGAACTTGGGAGCATTTGAGAGGAGTTAAACTTAGGCTATTTCTAAGAATGAATTGGGATGAAGTTGCTTAGAATTGTATAAGGCTGAAAAGAGCTCATTTTAGGGCTTAAGTGATGTAGCACAGGCATAGAATATTAGGAAATGACAAAACTGCCACTTCTTAAGAATTATCGGACAGGATCATGAGACCTTGATTATGAGTTGTATTCTATTCACAGCTCATGAAAAGTGGTTTTATCTAGTAATATTTTGGACCCTCAGAAATTTTCTTTGAATCTCAAACCATGACACGACTAATAGCTTGTCAATCAAAGTACGTGACGTACTGGTAACTCGTACTCTAAACTTTAGAAAACCATCTTTCCACCAAGTCTATCCTCCATTCTACAAGTGCAAGCTACGACCCATGCAACAACTTACAACTCATTGTCACCTTTTTGAAAGCCATTGATACTTACAAAATTCCAAAATTCATCTCTTAGGCATTTTCACACCTTCCAATCATGTGGGGCCTTATAACAGTCCTTGGAAATCAACTTTCGGGCATTATGAAAAGAGATGATCCTACTCTTAACCATCAAATTATGACATTCCAACTCAAAGAGGGGCTTATTAGGAAATTGGGACTTAACTTTGTGGGTCCTACAATCAATAAAAAGATGATATGCATGTATCCAATACATCCCAATACTAAAATCAAAATTCACCATGTCAAGATCAATAAAATCACAAGGCAATACTTTATGTAATATAGACACTGGACAATATATAACAATCTGACCTAGAGCCTAGTTATCACACGGTGAATGAGATACTGGAAGGCACCTCACCCAAGCCATCTATGATATCTTAAGCATTTATATGCATTAAATTAACTTCGTGAAATAAATGTAGAGAATGAGTCTATGGGCATTTTATGACAATGAAGCAATATAAAAAAGCATGTAATACCAACATATCTTTGTCCATAAAGCATACCAACTAATACATAGACAGGCGGAACTGATAATGGTCTGTTTTCATCAAATAAAATAGACTCCACTTCTTAACAAAATAGATAATAAAAGCCTCAAAAGGGCAACATAAACATTATTTTGGAAGAAAATACAAGCTAAAATAGAACATGATAGAGTCCTGAACTAAGGGCTTACCACAATAAAAGGACTAGTCTTGAATGCCAAAAAATAGCCACGAGCAGATGGAGGAATACATGTTCCTACAAGGTTAAATAATGCATGAAAAAGATACATTAGTACGTTAGAATGTATTACGTATATGAGATGCAATGCAAGCATAAAATTTTAATGCCATCATTCATAATATAACATATAATATACATGAGATAGTAAGGTGCATAAACATAAACTTAAGAATGCACAAAAAATGTCACTCAATACGGGTAAAAGTAAATGCATGATAAGTCACATGTAAAGGAACCATAATATAGAGTTATAAAGTTGTGGGGGAAGACCTTAATCGATAAATAAGACCATATAAGGTACTATATGGAATCCAACATAACACACTACATTGGCTTGGGGAGACCCCATGTTGGATGGAACTCCATCACTTCGGATGCATCTTTATATAGGATAAATGGCCTATGTTAAATCCACAGGATTAACCTACAAGGGCTCCTATGGTGGCATATAGTTAATGCGGCAAAGGGTTGCTACTAAGGTTCCCTTACCGAACCCCACCTCAATGTCACATTTGGTGCTAAGTCATTCCAAGAAATTTTCAAACTATATCTTAGTCAAATTATGACAGTTAGAATCATAAGTAGTAAATGATAAGAGTAAGCTTGAACTTAAGGAACCACCAAGTGAGAATTGTCTAATAGCTCGAACTTAAGGAACCACCAAGAGGCAATTGTCCTTTCTCCTTGGGGAACTTTTTAAACATTTTTTAAGGATAATTGTCAACATTCTTATGTCTTTGAAAAATCATAACTTTAAAAGTCATCTTTAATGCATTATTCATCTTCATAAGTCATGAAACGCTTTACTTGAAACTAAGTGGGCTAAGCTTTTAAATTGGAACAATCATAAATCACATATTCATGCTTAAATCATGAAATATATTTATTTAAAACATGCAAAACAGCCCACGGTTCATAATTAACAAAACTCATCATTGGGGTCATCATCAATAATTTAAATACATGCATATACTTTGTTAATGTCATAGGATATCATGAAGGTTATTTAGTAACACAAGTCATCATGAAATTATCATAAGCATGCATATTGTCTTGAAGGAACTTAATGAAAAGGTAAAATACATTATGAAGGACTTTTAGGGTGAAAGGAGACCCACAAATCAAGCTCCCATACCTTAGTAAGCTTGGGGAAATCGAACTTAAAGCCTTTGACAAAATATGGAAACCCTAGCCTTTTTTTCCTTGCCTTCTAGAGGAAATAATGCCATAGAATTTTAGGAATTCGGAAGAATGAAGAGAATGGGAGCTCTATAAGGTTTGAGGCCTGATTTAGGTCTCTTTAGATCCCCAAAAAACATCTTTTAGGAATAGGATTTGTCAAAATGACAAAACTTCCCTTCATTAAAACTGCCGAATTGATTCACTAAAAGCCCATTTATAGGACGTGGATTGAATCGTGGACTGTAGTCCCTGTCCATCCTGTTAACTTCTCCAAAATTCCTGAAACTAATTTACTGACCCTAAAAATAAAAACCCATTCTACAGTTCTTCCTTTGATCAATGACTCATGTTTGAAATAGTAGAGTCCTTCCCACTTAGCCATTTTTTCCCATCTTACTGGACCTCATTCACGAAGGACTTCTATGGGTCATGACATAGTCTATGGGCTGTATGGTTATTCATAGGTTACTTTTCAACAAACTCTAAATTACCTTTATGTCATGGCCCTTATCCATGAACCTACATATGGACTATTATCCTTTCTATAAGTTGTTATTGGGTGTGTGGGAAACCCCACACTTGAAAAATTTCTTTCTTTCTTGAAGTTCATGTTTAAGGATTGACCTAATGGCTGTAAGTGCATCGACGACCCATAACTCACTCTCATAAACTAACTCCAGGTTACTTTTCTATCAAACTTTTCTACACTTTTAGGCTCCTAAAATGGGGGTAGTTACAATATCTACACCTTGGGAACATTCGCCGTTAAATGTACACGAAAGCAAGCTCTATGGAACTGCTTATCAGCAAATAGCCCAGCATGCATGCAAAAATGCAACGTAAACATCATTTCATAAGATTTTCAAAATCTACTTGTAAAACATGTCTCAAAATAGTCCATAAATGTGAGAATAAGCGTAAGAGTCATGCAAAACTAAAATGCAAGGAATTAGAGGTTTTTGGAAGAATTCATTAATACCTTAGGCTTTAGTAGATTGGAATAGATATGGGTTATGCATCACCATATGCTCTTTCGCTTCCCATGGGGCACCTTCGACTTGTTGATTACTCCAAAGCACTTTGACGAATACAACTTTCTTGTTCCTTACCTTCTTCACATTGCTGGTGTAGAATCTCAACCAATACCTCTTCAAAGCTCAAATCCTTTTCAATGTTTACATCATGCAAAGTAACTATGGAGTTTGGATCACCTATAAACATTCTCAACAGTGACACATGAAAAACCAGATGGATCAAATGCATCTTATTAGGTAGATCTAACTAATATGTGACCTTAATGTAACAACCCCAAAAAGTACCCGAAAATATGCCTCGGAATGCCTAGAATTTTAATTTTCATATATCTCAACATATTTTTGTTATTTCGAAAATATTAATTCATATTCTTGTTCATGGATTCCAAATTAGGGAGGATAGGGTCTAACACAAATTTAAGAGCAAAGATTTAGCAATTACAAAATTTCAAGAACGCAATTTCTAGAATCGTAGTCGTGTCTGGGGCGCGACGCGTCCCAATATTATTTTGTGCATTTTTTTCTAGGTCCAAGGCTTTGTTTCTTGGGCCCAAGGGTTCCCATATGTGTTTTACCTATACGTAGCCAAATATGACCCTCATATCATCCTAAGCATTCCCCAATACTTACTAAAACACTTAGCGATATTTTTTCATTCCCCAAACCTGCATCCCAAGCTAAGGTTCTCCTTCAAGATTCTTCTTCAAGCTTCAAGTCTCCATCTCCAATCTTCACCAAGTTCATCTCCAAGCTAAAGTATGTGGGTTTCTTTCACAGATTCCTTTCACCTATGATACCCAAGCCTCCTTTTATATAAATTGCATGATTTAAAGTTGATTTTACATGTGAGTTTTGTATATTAAGAAATTTACTCTACAGTGATTTGAGTTCATGAAAGTATTGTTGTTTTAGCATGTTTTGAGCTCCAAAACATGGATCTAATGTTGGACTTGATGAGGGGTTTTGATGTGAATGTCTTGGGGGTCTTGCAAGGTGTTCATTGATGGCTCTACAATAGATTTTATTACTTGATTTCATTTCTAAATTGCATGGTCTTTTACCTCCATTACACACCCTCAAAGTGTTTGATAAAATGTTCGACTAAGGTTTCTTGAGTAAATGAAGGTTCAAAGCACGAGATATAATATGAATGATGTTATGATGATGAAATGAGCTTATGTATATAATATACTATATATAAAGTCTTGCATTAGACCATACCCAATTCGGGGGCACAAGAGCCCGGGTAACCATGTTGGAGGTTTATACTAATCAACCATGCGAGGGGTTTACACTTCGTCACCGTGTTGGTAAGGTGTGATTAACATCAAGCATGTGAGGGGTTTAATACCATACAAACACCAAGGAGTTTATACCTTGAACAACTAGCTTGGTCTCTTCTTCACATAAGATATCCTATATGAGCATGAATTACTTATGCATGTTTTACTTAAGCATTAAACATATATGATGTATTGTTATTATGTCTATTGCTTAATATTATGCATTTTGATTATGATGCCTACTTATTGTTGCATTACATCCTACATACTTAGTACATTCAAACATTCTAATGCATACTCTATGCCTACATGATGTCACCATGTAGGAACCGGTGCCCAAATTGATCATCCTCCTCCATGTGGCTAGTTCGGTACTATTCAAGATAGTTGGTGAGTCCTCCAGTTCGTGGATCTTAGTATACGTTTCTCCTGTTATGCATTGAAACACTCTTCTTTACTTTCTATTTTAACTATGATGGTGATCCCGGTTGCTTTGTCTTGGCTCCCGCTCTTATATATGTAGTAGAGGTGTTGTTTGACATGCTATGTATCTATGTAACAAACCTTGACTCTTTTGCCTATAGAAAGTGTTGATATGCAAGCTTTCCCTTAGTCCCATTGCCCCAATTTCTACTCTTTTATGTCATTTAAATGCTTTCGTGACCAATTATGTGTAATGATAAGTTACGAGGCTTGTTTGGGGACCTTTTGGGTTCCCCATTTGTCGTGTCACGTCTAGGTCATAGTTTGGGCTGTGAAACTTAGTATTAGAGCACTGCGTTTTAAGTTCCTCGAAGTTCAATACACTATATCGATTAGAGTCTTAGTCATAGTTGTGTTGTGCTCCACAACTTTGAGTAGGAGGCTGTGAGACATTTTAGGAAATATTTCACTTCTTCATGATTAATGTCGTTCGATAGAGTTAGGTTCCCTAGGGCTTATTGCTAACCCCTAACCATTACATTACAGGATATGTCTCAAGCTATCAGGACAATGTATGATGAATATGGAGATTTGCGATGCTTTATGGAAAGTTCCCAAAGCAGTGGTAAAATTGGCAACTCACCTCATTCAACAAGTGGTTGCTCTCGAGACTTCTGGTGGTAAAAGGAGAGATAGTGAGACCAAGCGGCCCCGTGTTGAAGGAAAGTTCTAAAGTATCAAGGATAAAGGTGATTCTATGTGTCTTACTTGTGATAAGGCTCATAGAGGCCGATGCTTGAAAGGCACCAATGTTTATTTCCATTATGGTGAGGAGGGGCATAAGAAGAAGGACTGTACTTGTAAATGCTATAAGGATAAATGAGGTGATGATGGGATGACTAATCCTAAGTGTCAAAGGTGTGGAAAGAACAACGGTGGCGTGTATCAGAGGAACACTAGTGCTTTATTTGGATGTGGTAAGGTGGGTCACAGGCTTGTGGATTGTCCATTTATTCTAAGAGGTTGTATGGGTGGTCGACTTTTTTACCATGGTGGCTATGTTGATAAAGTGCCTCAAGGAGGGAATAAGGTCGTCGATGCTATTATCGGTAAGTTGAAGTTTTCTTAGCTTTGTTGTGCATGTATTGTTAGGCCTGGTGTGTCGCTATTTCTTCTCTACTCTTTTGACTGCTAGTGGGCCTCTTGTGTGCCCAAGGTGTTGTGTGGATTTTTGGTATCTATCCTTTTATTGTGTATATTATTGCTAGGAGGTTCGTAGGTGTTGATCCAGGTTTGTATTGCATTAGGTCTTTCTTTGTGGTTTGTTGAAGTGGCATGATGGATTTGAATTTCATTATAAGGATGGAATGGGTATATGCATGTAGTGTCTTCATGGATTGTAGGACCCGTAGAGCTAGATCTCGAATCCGCAATGAACCTGTCTTGAGTTGGGAGGTTGTGAAGTGGTAGCAAAAGCGGTAGGTCCATTTCTTACTTAGGGTAAAATTGGGTCTCTAAGCGGTTGCATTTGTCATCTTGTATGAATAGAGGTGTAAATCCAAAGTTATTTTGTTATTGAGTTCCTGGTGGTGGTAGGTGAGGCCTTGAATATCCCTATTCCCATATTTTGAAATTGGGGTAGTGTCTTTTGGTGTCACTAGTGCGTCAATTATGCGTACAAGTCTCATCAATAGGGTCTTTTAGCCCCTACTATAATAGGCCTATGGTGGTCTTGATGATGATATGATGGTTTGTGTTCCCTAATGAGGTAGTTCATGTGAGTCTTTAGAGAATAGTACAACAAAGTTTAAGGAAGATGGTGGGATGCTAAATAGGAGTGATGGAGATTTTGGTTGTAAGAGGTTGCCTTCCTAGGTCAGGTGAGGCTGGGTCAAGGTATTAAGTCGGACCCTAGTAAGATAAGGGTGATTAGGTGTTATGATAGACCTTAACTCCCTTAGGTATTCGGAACCTCTTGGATTTAGTGGGTTGTTACCAGAGATTGTGAATAAGTTCTCTTCTATTGTTTCCCCTGTAACTTAGTTGATCCTAAGTAAGGCCAATGTTGTGACTGACGTTTTGAGTGAGGTGATTTGATAGGTTTGGGAATTGATATATCCTTTGTCATTCCTTGGTATTAGTAAGATTCATGTGTATGAGGGTTGATCCTTGATCCCTTCCAATCGAGGAGACCCAAAACTATTTCCAAGAAAACCTTCATGGATTTTTCTTACTTTAATTTGGACTTTTAAATATTATGATTCTTGAAATTCTATTGATTCATGGATAGTGTTTATTTGATGATTTTAATGTTATTTAAGCCGTTATATGAGGATTTACCTTTAAATTTATGAAGTTATAAGTATGCATATTCCCCTTTTGAAATTATTTATGCACGAGAGATTGCACTATTGGTTTAAGTATAGAATAAATTATACTTTCACTTCAACTTCATATTATAAATATAGATTTTTTTAAATGGAGTCTTAATTACCCATGTCATTTCCTCATTGTTCATATCATATGCATTCATGTATATGGGTTACTTTGGAAAAAATTATGTTATGGGTAAGCCCATGATATGATTTTGATAAAAGGTTGGTCACTACAATATAGTGATCACATATATGTCTTTGATTTTTGCTCTTTAAGCATTTTAGGTGCTTGCACCATTTTGTATATGAATGGGATATTCTTATGCATGAATATTATGATTATAAAATTATTATTTTGGCATTTGAGCCTAAGTATAAATTAATATGAATAGTGTTTGGGTTTTAAGCCCAACTGTGCATTAAAATGATTCGGAAAGAAAAATGACTATTGCCTCTTTGAAAGTATGCATATGTATGTTATAAGTATTCTTGTGGGATGACAACTTAGCACCGATGGAACGAGAAGGGGGGAGTCTATAAAGGTTGCCCCATGTTTTTGTTGCATAGAACCTTGTCTTGTGATCTAGGTTGAACTTAGCTTGATGGGGTGGAGGTCTTGTGGTAGATTGGGCTACTTACATAGCATGATTCTAATGAGTGTAGAACCTGTAAGGTTGTAATATGATGGTTACGATGGTCGATCTGTTTGGTCAACTCCAATGGGGTAATCACCACCCTAAGACTGATTTGAGGTTCAAGTTTTGTTCTCAAGTGTGGAGGAGGGTAGGTGATATCCCTAAGTGCCCTTTTGAACTAAGAATGAGCATTTTGATTATTGGTGGAGTTGTTAGGCGGGCTTGTGCACCGGTTGTGTTTATTGGGTTTCATGAATAGGGTTTTAAAACCCTACCTTGGTATGTTTGTGGTGGTCACTAGTGATGAGGTATTGGTTTTCTTAGAGCTTGTGAATTATTTAGGGGTAGTGTTGCAAGCCTTGGGGAGATGAGAGGTTGCTTGCTAAATATGATAGTTGTGCATTGTGGATAGTAAGAAAGTGGTTAGAATTCTTAAGGATTACGAAATGGGTGTATATTATTTTCCCGATAAGGCTAATGTTGTGGTCGGTGCTCTAGGTAACCTAGCATGTGTTGTCGATGGTGGCAAGGAGGAAACTACTAGGGTTCATTGGTTGGTTAGATTAGAAGTTCGGTTAAGGGAGGTTGAGCATGGTCGTATAAATTTCTTGGTGATTCCAAATCTTCATGGGTTAAGAGGTCTAGATTAGGCAAGACCTCGATTCCGGCTTATTGGAATTGGATGTTTTAAGCGAGAGAATGATAGAGTGGATGCTATCTCCCAAGTGGGAGATGGTGGTTATAGTACCAAGTGGGTTAGGTGCATTTACGGTAGAAAATTGAGTTGAGGATCTTGAGTCCTTATAAGAGTGTAGAGGGAGGTTGGAAAGGTTGCATAAGTTTGGGAATTTTCCTATGAATGTTGATATGGTTTGTTCGGTTCTTCATATTTCTAGGTTGAGGAGATGTGTTGGTAGATCTAGTGCTATGGAACTTTTTGATATGGTAGGTGATGTGGAAGATAAATTGACTTGGAAGAAGGTCCTGGTAGAGGTGTTGGATGGATGAATGGAGAAGTTGAATAATGAGGTTGGGGCATTCATTAAGGCCTTCTTGAAAAGATGATCAAGTCAAAGGTGTCTCCAAGGAAGCCAAAGCGGTCTTATGGAGAGCGATACTTGTACCCCACTCACCCTAATCAAGCCTAAGATAACGACTAAGTTCTTCAAGTGGCTCCAAGTCTTATGTTTCAGCCCCTACGTCATTCATATGCATTCATGTTTAAACTGGCAAGTTTATGATGATTTTACACCTATTATTGAGATTTTAAATTTTACATGTTATGTTGCATTCTTGTTGGGGCTGATTTGTTGATGATAACGCTTGTCTTGTACATCTCTTTTAAATTAGGGACGAAATGTTCCCAAGGGGGAGATATTGTAACAACCCCAAAAAGTGCCTGAAAACGTGCCTCAGAATGCCCTAAATTTTAATTTTCATATATCTCAAAATCTATTTGTTATTTCAAAAATCCAACTTTATATTTTTGTTCAGGGGGTCCAAATAAGGGGGAGAACGGTCTAACATCGATTTAAGAACAAAGATTTAGTAATAATGAAATTGCAAGAACGCAATTTCCAGAACAGTTTCCGCGTCTGGGGCGGGACACACCCCAGTATTATTTTGTGCATTTTCTGTTATTCGGGTCCAAGGCTTTGGATCTTGGGCCCAAGGGTTCCCATACGCCTTTTCTCTATACTTAGCAAAATTTCACCCTCATATCATCGTAAGCATTCCCTAATACTCATCAAACACTTAGCCATATTTTCACTCCCCAAACTTAAGTCCCAAACCCTCATCCCAAGCTAAGGTCCTCCTTCAAGGTTCTTCTTCAAGCTTCAAGTCTCCATCTCCAATCTTCATCAATTTTGATCTCCAAGTTAATGTATATAGGTTTCTTTCATGGGTTCCTTTCACCCATGATATGCAAGCCTCCTTTTATATATCTTGCAGGATTTAAAGTTGATTTTACATGTGGGTCTTGTATGTTAAGAAATTTACAGCACAGTGATTTGAGTTCATGAAAGTATAGGGGTTTGTACTCATCAACAATGCGAGGGGTTTATACTTCGTCACCGTGTTGGTAAGGTGTGATTACCATCAAGCATGTAAGGGGTTTATACCACACAATTACCAAGGGGCTTATACCTTGAACAGCTAGCTTGGTCTCTTCTTTACATATGATATCCTATATGAGCATGAATTACTGATGCATGTTTTACATAAGCATTGAACATGTGTGCCATATTGTTATATTATGTCTATTTCCTAATATTATGCATTTTGATTATGATGCGTACTTATTGTTGCATTGCATCCTACATACTTAGTACATTCAAACGTATTAACACATACTCTATGCCTACATGATGTCACCATGTAGGAACCGCTTCCCAAATTGATCATCCTCCTCCACGGGGCTAGTTTGGTTCTATTCAAGCTAGTTGGTAAGTCCTCCACTTTGGGGACCTTAGTATATGTTTATCTTGTTGTTTATTGAAACACTCTTCTTTACTTTCTATTTTGACTTTGAGGGTGAGCGCGGTTGCTTTGTCTCTGCCCACGCTCTTATCTATGTAGTAGAGGTGTTGTTGGACATGCTATGTATCTACGTTACTAGCCTTGACTCTTTTGCCTCTGGATGTTGTTTATATGCAAGCTTTCACTTATTCCCATTGCCCCAATTTCTACACTATTATGTCACTTAAATGCTTCCACGACCAATGATGTGTAATGATAAGTTACGAGGCTTGTTTGGGGACCCTTTGGGCTCCCCATTCATCGTGTCACGTCTAGGCCGTATTTTGGGTCGTGACACTTTTCCACTCTTCTCACCACCTTGTAAGGCCCTACACACCTAGGTCTCTCTTTCCCTTTCTTAGCAAACTGGACCACCTTTCATAGGAGACACCTTCAAGTAGACCCAATCACCAACATCAAACTATAGATCCCTCCTCCTTACATCGAAGTAGGACTTTTGTTGGCTTTGGGTTGTTTTTTGCTTTTCCCTTATGATTTTAATTTCTCCATTGCATTCATATCTGGGTCTGGTCCTAGCAATGCCTTCTCAACAACTTCAAACCACCCGATGGGCAATCTACACCGTCTACCATAAAATACCTTGAATGGCTCCATTTCAATGCTTCGATGATAAATATTGTTGTAAGCAAACTCAATTAGTAGCAAATGATCATCTCAAATTCCTTTGATTTCCAACTGATAATCTCTCAACATATCTTCCAAAGTGTGAATGCCCTTTTGGCTTTCCTGTCGGTTTGAGGATGAGAAGCGGTACTCAACTTTACCATAGTACAAAGTACCTTGTGAAAACATCTCCAAAACTAAGACATGAATTGGACACCGCGATCCGATATGATGGACAATGGAATCCCATGTAATCTTACCAATTCTCGCATATATAAATAAGTATAATCTTCAACACTAAATACAGACTTGACCGGTAAGGTGTGAGCCAACTTTGTCATGCGGTCAACTATCACCCATATGGAGTCAAAATGCTTTTTGCTCTTTGGCAACCCAACTACAAGGTATAGGTTCATCTCTTACCACATCGAAGTAGGAAGGTCAATGTTACGGGATAGGCCACCGACCTTTAATGTTCCACTTTAACTAGCTGATAATTGGCACACGCGGACACAAATTATCAAATGTCCTTCTTCATTCCATTCAACCAATAGATCTCTCTTAGGTCCCTATACATCTTGGTAGTTCTTGGGTGAGTGGAATATGAAGAGTTATGCCTTGCAAACTCAACCTCTTTGGGTGAATACATGTTGGAGGATATTGTGGTTTGTGAAAACATCCACATGAACCCCATACAAATAATATCGCAAAATTTTCAAGGCAAACACCACCTCCACAAGCTCAAGATCATGAGTCGGGTTGTTCCTCTCATGCACTTTCAATTGTCTCGAAGCATAGGCTATCGACTTACTATGTTTACTTAGCACACACCCCAACCCACTCCTTGATGCATCACAATACACAACAAACCCATCATTTCCATCAAATAATGTCAATATTTGAGCCGTAGTTAGGCTATCATTCAAAGTTTTGAAGTCATTCTCACACTCATTTTTCCATAAAAACTTTGCTTTCTTTTGAGTCAACTTAGTGAGTAGGGACGAAATAGAAGAGAATTCTTGCATGAACTATCTATAATACATAGATAGGCCCAAGAAACTCCTTATGTTCATAGGAGTCAATGGACTTGGCAAATTTATCACCGCTTCGGTCTTCTTAGGGTCAACCTTGATACCATCATGTAATACCACATGCCCAAGGAAAGTAACCTCATCTAGCCAAAAATCACACTTGTCAAGCTTTGCATAAAGCCTTTGCTCCTTTAAGGTGTACAATACGACCCTCAGGTACTCCATATGCTCTTTATCACTTGTGAGTAAATTATGATGTCATCAATGAATACAACTACGAACATGTCGAGATAGGGCTTGAACACCATATTCATGAGATCCAAAAATATAGTCGGGATATAAGTGAGACCAAATGAGATCACTACAAAATCAAAGTGACCATATCTAGTCCAAAATACTATCTTAGGAATGTTACTTTTCTTCACCCGAAATTGGTGATACTCAGACCTCAAGTCAAATTTGGAGAAGTGAGCAGCCCCTTGCGCTTGATCAAACAAGTTATCTATTCTCAAGAACAGATACTTGTTCTTAATGGTGACCTTGTTGAGTTGTTGGTATTCTATATATATTCAGAGTGACCCATCGTTCTTCTTCACTACTAACACTAGAGCACCCCAAGTAGACTGACTAGGTCTACTGAAACCTTCTCCAACAAATCCTTCAATTGCTCCTTTAGCTCCTTCAACTCCATGGGAGCCATTCCATATGGATAGATTGAATAGGTTGAGTATTGGGTAGGAGATCTATCCTAAAGTCTATTTCCCTTTCGGCAGAAATACCTGGTAAATCATCAGAAAAGACATCTAGAAACTCATTAACAACAAGGACCGACTCAAAGGAATGAACTTTAGAGGTGATATCTTTGACTATTACTACATGGTAGATGCACCCTATAGAAATCATCTTCTGAGCTTTTAAGAAACAAGTGAATCGAACCCTACATAAGGAGTTGCTACCCTCTCACATAAGAATTAGCTCATTTAGAAATTAGACTTGACCCTACAGGTTCTACAAACAATGGAAGCATATGAGGAATGTAGAAAACCCTTCACGAGTATTACATCAAAGTCTACCATGGAAAGCTCAACTAGATCACAAGAGACTACTTTGTGCATAATGAAGATGGGACAATTCCTACAGATTCTTTGGGCAATAATTGACTCTCCTAAAGGGTTGCTTACTTCACAAGGCTCATGGAGGACTTCGGGAGATACATAAAACTTATTCACAAGAAATGGAGTCATAAATGAAATATTATCTCACGGATCTAATAAGGCATATGCATCACAATTGAAAACTCTCAATATATCGATGACAACATCCGAAGCCTCTTCAGCCTCTTGACGACCATGGAAAGCATAGAACCAATTAGTCTTTTGGGCACCTTGGACTTGCCTACCTTGGCCTTAGGGCCTTGCACCACCAGTTGTATAATCTTTGGAATGATGGTCGAGCGTTCCACACTTGACGCAAGCATTTGACCCTGCTAAGCATTCTCCCTTGTGCAACCTTTAATATTTGGGGAAACTCAGGATTTAGGGCTTAGAAGCAACCTCCTTGTCCTTTGTAGTCCAGGGAGGAGTATTGGTAGACCCTTGTACACCATTCATTTTGGACACCTTAGAACTTTTTATCACCAATACATTGGTGAGAATAACTCCCACATTAACTCAAGCCCTCTTGATCTCCCTTGTCCTCTCTTAGCTTCTCCTCCTCTATTTGCTCTGTAATATGTCAATCAATCTAGAGATATCCATCTCATTCCCAAGCATGGACATCTTACACTCTTTGGAGACCATATTTGAGACGTTGGAGATAAGCTTGCTCGTACAGGCCCTTGGATATACAACCATGAAGGGAGCATACATGGAAAGATTGGTGAATTTAAGGGTACATTCCCTTATGCTCTGGACCCTTACTTGAGGTTCATAAACTCTTGGACATTATCTCCCTTATCTCAATAATAAAGAATCAATCCAAGAAATTACACTTAAACTCTTCCCATCCAACAGGACTTGCTTCGTGACCCGTCTCATCTACCTATTACTCGTAGCATATTTTGGCTGCCCCTTTGAGTTAGTACGCCACCAACTCAGCTTTCTCCTCTAAAGGGATACCTATAAGAGCCACTATTCGGTAGGCTTTCTCAATAAAATCCATGGCTTCCTCCTCAATTTTAGAACTGTAAAACTCCAGAGGGTGCATCCTCATGAAGTCTCGCACTCTATTGGCCAGAGTAGGCAATTGGGGAGGAACAATAATCTCCCAGTTAGCTGGTCGGCAAATGCTTGGACCAACATAGTTAAGGCAGCTCAAAACTCCACATAAGCCACTCCATCATCTTCTTAGAGTGGAGGAACTTGTTTCTCGAGAGTGCCTCTTTGCTGGGGATCTCTTCTTTGATGTATGATCTAGAAATAAGAAGGAGACCATTGTTAGTTATAGGAAAAACCTTAGCTAACTCTAAAGGCATGATATGAACAAGAAAGAAGGGAAGATATTCCTAAACCGTCTTATAGCCTCTAACTCAAGATAGTGGCTCACTTCACAACCTTAAACAAGACTATCCTCAACAGTGTATGCATGGATATGCAAGGAACATTTAATAATCTTGTGCTCTGATACTAAGTTTTTAATGACCCGACCTAAGACCTAGTCATCAATAGTGAATGAGATACTTGATGGCACCTCACTCAACCCATTTATGATATCTTAAACATTCATAGGCATTAAATTGACGTTACAGAATAAATATGGGGAAAGGGTCTATGGGAATTTTATGACAATGAAGAAACAATAAAAAACATGCAAGACCAACATATCTTTGTCCATAAAGCATATCAACTAATACATAGATGGACGAAACCAGTAACAGTCAATTTCCATCAAATTGAAAAGACTCTACTATTGAACAACATAGAAAGTAAAAGCCTCAAAAGGGAAACATACACATCGACTCAAAAGAAAATACAAGCTAAAATAGAAAATGATAGACTCCTGAACTAAGGGCTCAATACAATAAAAGTAATAGTCTTAAACATCAAAAACTATCCATGAGTCGATGGAGCAATGTCTGTCCTTACATGAATAATCACGCAGGCAAAATATGTATTAGTACATTGGAAATTATTAAGTATATGAGATGCAATCCCATCATGAAATTGTAATTCCATCATTCATAACCTAACATATAATATGCATATGGTGGTAAGATACATAACCAAGGGATTAAGCATGTACAAGGAATGTTGTGAAATGTGGGTAAAAGTCAATGCATGAGAATTCACATTTAAAGGAATTATATCAGAGTTATAAACTTGTAGGAGAAGACCTTAACAGGTATATAAAACCATGTAGGCTACTATATGGAATCTAACATAACCCCCTACGTTGACATAGGGAGACCACTAACTAGGTGAAACTTCGTCAGCTCACGTGCATCTTTATATAATAAAAACACCTTATTTGGAACCACTAGCCTAGCTTACAAGGGCTCCTATGGTGGAACATGGTTAATGTGGCAAAGGGTTGCTATTAAACTACACTTACCGAATCCCACCTCAATGTCACATTCCGTGCTAAGTCATTTCACGGAAATTTTGAAACATAGCTTAGTTAAATTATGAAAGTTAGAATCATAAGCAGCAAATCATACGAGAAGCTCGAACTTAAGGAACAACCAAGTGAGAATTGTCCTTTCGCCTTGGAGACCTTCTTAAACATCTTTTTTGGGAAATTAGCAACATGCTCATATTTTTGATATATCATAACTTTAAAACTCATCTTTAATGCCCTGGTCATCTTCAAAAGTCCAACAAAACATTACTTAAAACTAGGTGGGCTAAGCTTTTAAATTGGAACAATCATAAATCACATATCCATGCTTAATTCAGGAAAATATACTTACATAAACATGCAAAATAGCCCAAAGTTCATCATTAATAAAACTCATCATAAGGGTCATCACAATAACTTAAATACATCATATACTTAGTAATAACATCATAGTATATCGTGAAGGTCATGTAGTAACATAAAACATCATGAAATCATCATAAGCATGAATATTTTCTTGAATGTCCTAAATAAATGATAAAATAAATCATGAAAAACTTTGAAACGACCCCAAAAAGTGCTTGAAAATGTGTCTCGAAAGTGCCCATAGTCGTGATTTCCATATATCTCAAAATCTATGCGTGATATCAAAAATTTGAATTCATATTCGTGATCTAGGAGCAAAATTGAGTGGGTGATGGACATAACCCCAATTATAGAGCAACCGTATCAAAATTTGATATTCAAACATTTATGATTTCCAGAGACGATCCGCGCCCCTGGCAACGCAGCCATGGCACAGACCAGTGCTAAAATTGCTTCAGTTTCTTGTTCAGTCCAAGGCCTTTGGGCCTAAGCCTTCCCATGTGTAAAAACACCTATATTTAGTCATATTTCAACTCCATATCATACAAGACATTCCCAAAAACCCTGTCTAAAACTTAGAGAAGTATTTCACCCAAAATTCAATTGTACCAATTTTATTTCAGATCTAAGGATTTCATCCAAGCTTCAAGTTCTCAATAAAATCTTCTTCAAGGAAATCTCCAAAGTTGAGGTATGTGCGTTTCAACCATTGGGTCCTTTCACCTATGGTGCCCAATATTTCTTTTTATAAAAATTGCATGTTTCTAAGTTGATTTATTTATGGGTCTGTCTTATTATGAATTTGGTTATAAACTATATTGGAGTTTCATAGAATTGTGACTGTTTAAGCATGTTTTGAAATATGAATCTGTGATCCATTATGTGATTTGAAGAGGGGTTTTGATGTATCTTGCATAAGGGTATTTCCAAGTGTTGGTGGGTGCTTTTACATTGATTTTTCTCACATGATTTCACTTTTGTGTTGTATGATTTGGTACTAGTATAACAAACCCTACAGATTCTTGAGTTATTGAAGATCTAATGCATGGCATATGAGTTGAGTGACTTTATGATGATGAAAGGAATGTATATATGTGTTGATTTCTTGAATAGTATTCTAGAGTGTTGCAAGATGACCATGCCTTGTTTGGGGGTGATAGGCTCGAACTACCATGTAGGGGGCATGTACCTCAATCGCCTCCCTCGAAGGGGGGTGGTAGGCCTGTGCAACCTAATGTGCTGTCAAAATACTACACAAAAATGGTGCCTGAAACAAGGGATTTTAGGAGTTCTTAAAGTGACTTTTTACTGATTTGATGTGTTTTTGTGTTAATTTTGCAGAAAAGTTAGGTTGGCATAATTTTGAACAAAAGCTGCAGATTTTGTTGAAGCATAGGCTTTATGAGGCCACGTACGAGTCAAAGCTCACCATACGAATCATAGGGTGATATCATAGGAAAAATCAAATACAAAAATTCATAAATCTGCTAAGTGGAGCTCACCCCTATGAGGACATCATATGAGGTGTAAGTCACACTACGACTCGTATAGGTGGACTCCTAGCAAGAATCAGAGAGCCAAGATGTTGGACCAAAAATAGAAGACCAAGACTAAGAGAGCAACATATGAGTTATATCTCAAGCAATGACTTGTACCAATGAGTCATACCAATTTAGTCTAAGATGCCAAGAACCTGATAAGGGACCCCGACTACAAATCGTTGGTCGTCCTACGAGTCGTACCTGTGTAACTTATCAGCTACCAGCTGTCTTTTCTGTGTAAATTCTTACGGTTATTTTGTAAATACTATTTATAGTTTAAGTTATGTTTTTGGAAGTGAGTTCGACCAGTAGACATTGAATAGATACATTTTGAAACTTTTCTTGGCTTTCTAAAGTAGTTTATTTCTTTTCTCTTGGAAAACCCATTTTTGAGGGATTGCAATCTTGCCTTGTACTCATTGTTGATCAATCAAGCATGTGGGTTTGTAATTTGTGGTGCCTATTTTCTTCATTGGTATTGGTAAAACCCTTAACTATGTCTATTATTTGCATTCTTGTGTCTTTTGCCTTAGCCATGAGTAGCTAAGGACCCATAACTTGGGGTTGTGGGAGCCATGGGTATTTTACCTTGAGATGACTTAGGTTTCTTGCATTTCTATGATTGGAGTTTTGCATGTATTATCAATTTCCCTCCATTATTATTATCATTTGGTGGTGGCCAATACTAAACCCTGCCTACTATCCTGATCCCGACCAAGGTAGTGACGAATAAGAAAAGGGAAATAGCTGATAGAATTCGATTGATGTGTTCTCGTCTATTCAATCGAGCCTGACCAAGGGGAGGTTGACTAGGACAATAGCTAAAGGTTTGTTGACACGCCATGGTTGCCGACCAAGCGCCATAGTGAAATTCAACCTTCACCTTCACAAGAGGGTTGGAAGAACCTAAGTTACCATCATGCATGCAAATCTCCAATTGTAGTTATGTTATCTAGGGTAATCAAGTCGACGAACCATAGGGAATACAATTCCCAAGTTGTCCCTGAAATTGAGTCTTTCCTTGCATTATAGTTAGTGGTAGGTTTATTTTGCTTTTGAAATACAAACCCTCCCCCCATCCCCCATTTAGAGATTGTAGTCATAAATGCAAGAAATGATTAGTGATGAAATTTAGTAATCAAGCCCTGTATTCTCTGTGGATTCGATCCTAACCTTGGTTAAGTTAATTGCTGACAATAATCACTTTCTTATTGGAGCGTGAACATTAGTCAGAAATTATGGCGATGTTGTTGGGGAATACAGGCAAGGTTTTATTTGATTTCACTATTAGTTAATTCTAGTATTGATTTCTAGAGTCTCTTGTATTTAACTTTTTTTTCTATTTGTTTTTTTTAGTTAATTTTAGGCGCAGGTTTGCAAGCACTATGACTGAGGCTTGTTGGAAACGTTACAGAGGCTTGCTCTATTTTATGGGCAAGAGTCAGAAGATCCCCAAATCTATTTATAGAATTTCACTCAAACGTTAAGGGGGTTCCTTCGGAAAGAACATCCTGCTTGGGAGGCCATGGCTCTTCAGGTTTTCCCCATGACTCTCCAGAGTGAAGATACATAATGGTGGTCAATTCTCCAACCCGTTGTTTGCTCTAACTGGGGGGAAGTATAGGGAGTCTTCCTTTTGACCTTCTATAGAGAATCCAACAAGTAGAAGCTATAGAACAACATCTGTATTTTAAAAAGAATGACTAGAGAACATTTGGTAGTGCTCTGGGAAAGGTACAAGCAGTGCTTGGCAGCAAATCAGAACTATGATCAGACTGATAATGAATTGGCAACTAGCTTCTCCCGAGCATTGACCTCTGAACTGTAACACCCCACACCTTACAATACTAGTAAAATGCAAATGAAACAGGACATGGTTTGGAGAAATTGACGCTAAATTTTAAAAGTGCTTGAATCTCGTGATAATGGGCTATATGTGCATCTAACGCTTAAGAGGTCAAGAGTATACATGTTTTGTGTTGAAATGAGGAGATTACGACCTTAAATAAAGTAAAAGAATTGAGGTTCTTGTAGGAATTAGAAGCTAGCAGGTGAGTCACCTACTTTCTTAGCTCAAAAATCGCTAGTTAAACAGAGACGAGGCTCGACGTCGAATTTATCTAAGTTCGATTACGAATAAAGTCCATGTTCAGGGTGTGACTTTGGCCCATGTCTTAGCATCATAAATTGGCTACATTTTCAGCCCAAGAAGTGTAATATAAAGGGACCAAAGACATCACAACACACCTAGAAAATTGGGCCCAAAACTAAGTGAAGGAAAAGCTGAAAATTTGGCAGCCCAAGCCCAACCAATTTGGAGCCCCAAAAGGCCCAAATGAAAGGAGGAAGTAGCTGCATCACCTACTTGGTGAAATAAGGCTGAGAATGCCTTAGTAAGTTGGCCTATTCACACTATAAAAAGGGGCCAAAGCAGCTCCCAAAAGTCATTCTTAACTTGAACACAAAAAAAATCAGCTTTGTCTCCAACTTTTCTCACAACGTGTATTGACTTGCAAAGCAGTAAAAAGGGAACTTCTAGGCTTCTTATACAAGTCCTATACCTTGAATATAGTGGTAAGTAAGTTTATACATGTGTTTACTATGGTTTTATCCTGAAAACAAGGAATAGATGCTAGTTACGCTTGCTGTAATTTGTTGGACAGATTCTGTGCAGAAAGTTTCTGCAACTTTTCCTTTTGTTTAGGTGATTTCTCTATGGATTGTGAGTTGTATTATGAAGGGAACTTGATTTTATTAACATGGGTTGTGTTATAAACATCACCCTAATGTTGCTGCCCTGATTTTAGTTTCATTTAACAAGCACGTTATTATTTTAAGCGTCATATTCATTGGAACTTGCAGGCTGTTGTATGTAAAGCTATTAGCTCACGTCCTTCATGACCTCTTAAGTGATATTATAGTACTGTTTGAGGTGTGTAAATATTTCTGGAACATTTTGGTTAAAGTTGGAATAGGTTTGGAGTTATCAACGTCGAAAGGTAGCGAAGGGAAGTAACGTTATGCTGTCCGTTTTTAGATTGTGTGGAATTGTGATGTGTTGTGCTTTGTGGGATGTGGTAAGACTATTATGGCATTGAAATAAGCTATACATGATGTGTACATGCTAGTGTATATGAGAAAATATGATTAAGGAGCGGAAAGGTTGAAGGAACACGCTAGGGTTTATAATTGTTGTTTGCTGCCCGTGTGCTGTTTTGTTATGCAATTGGGCTTCCAAGGTGTGTATATTGGCTGCTAATACTAGTTTTATCACCTACTATGTTGTAG
>JAPFFP010044776.1:0-12131 GCA_026153255.1 Solanum medicagineum | reverse complement strand
ATTCGATCAGGCGGCGGGACCGCAGCGGTGACCTTGTCGGCCCGCTTTATTTTGTGTAGATTATGCTTATATATATATTTGTTCACTACCGCTTCTGGCTGGCTGAGTTTCCGTGCAGGTGGGTTAGTCACTAAAACAGAGGAAACTCTGCCGGATTTTCTGCAGAATTGTTAATGTCATCTTGTGGGCTTGTATCGATAATAGCGCCTAATCGGCACTAGTCACGGTCCCGGGGTCGGGCTGTGACATGTAATTATATATTACAAACTCAACATACACGTGTGATGCACATACAGAGAATAATTAATTGAAAAATTATAAACAATTAATTTCATTTGTATTGTATATATGCTACAAGAAGTAGAGGAATTAAAACATCAATATGATTCTTGAAAAACCATCATAAAGACAGAAGATTTGCCACATTATAATTTGGAAAAAATTGAACTATTACAAATCTATTTTCTTAAAATTTATTTTACTTTTTTTTACATAAATTAAAACAAATTTGTTTTATTAATTGTTTGGTTTTTTGCACCATTTATTGCTTAAGAAGGTAATACACTTTTCTTGACAAAATAGACAAGTACGGTTGCTAATGAAACAAAAATTGATATAAATTTTATGTCTGTTACGCACCATATTTTGGAACCTCTTTGGAAATCACATGCATAGCTTACCCCAACCCCCACACTCTTTATAACACTATGTAATTAATTAGAACAATCGATATCAAGATATTTTTTTCGTAACAATAAATTAAATCACATTGGTTTATTGCTTAAAAACATAATACACGTTTCTTTATTAAATAATAAAATAATTATGATTGCTAATGAAACAAAAATTGATATAAATTTTCATATCTATTACACACCTCCTGTTGGAACTTCTGATACCAGACAAAAGTGTGAGTCTTTTCTGTAACTGATTTATTTTCTTTAAATTTATTTTGGGTTTTTATAAGAATAAATTAAAACAAATTAGTTTATTACTTGTCTATTTTTCCACCGTTTATTACTTAAGAATGTAATACACATTTCTTGGTCAAAACCAAACAACTGCGGTTGCTACTTAAACAAAAGTTGATATAAATTTTGTGTCTGTTGCATGCCTTCTTTTGGAACTTCTGATGTCAAACTAAGGTGTGAACCTTTTATGTAACTAATTTATTACCAACATGGGTTGTGATCCAGTGGTGGGACTACTTGACCCTTAAGTAGAGTTCTTAGGTTAAACTCGCAGGAATGAAAAAAAAAATTCTGTTGGAAACGCCACCCCCGAATAGACCCTACAGTGTGCGATTCGGATTTAGTCGGGGCTCCATGGGCTCCGGACACCAGGTGCAAAATAAAAAAAAGAACTTATTTATTTGTTTTAGTTTTTCGTAAAAACTAGTTTAGTGGACGTGCTTTGCATGCATGTGCTGCATCAACTTAAAAATTATATATAAATATAATTTCCATTAAATAAATATAATATTTGTGTAAATAAGATTAAATAAGTACTATTAGTTTGATGCAATAGTTTACTCTATTTTGAAACGACAAAGATGAGAAAATAAATTCAATTCCTTATAATATAGATATGTTAATTAGTTTTTTGAATATATAAAATAATAATTTAGAGTTAAATAATTAGAAGTTAAATAATTAACTGATTAAAATTCAATATAACAAAAGATTCCTAAATATAAAAGGAGTAGTTTAATGTTACAACATACTTTTGCTGAATTATTTTCTTTTTAAATTTGTTATATTGCATACTTTTATTAACAAAATATTTGATTCACAAAATTTTAGTTAATTGTTTAGATAGAATAGTCCTAAATCAAAAGTAAATTTTATATATAAAGAAAATCTAATCCAAAAATGAATCTTGGAACTAACTAAATAAAAGATTAAATAATACATTAAGAAAAATAGTGAAAAAATAATTTTATCTAAAGAAAAGTATTTTAATGGAGGGCAAAAGGTCAAAAATCATTTCTTAGGGTCGTCACGCTTTTAACATTGTATAGATAAATTAAAATAAAATAATTTATTACTTATCTATTTTTTTCCATCATTTATTGCTTAAGAATGTAATACATGTTTCTCCATAAAAATAGACTATTACAATTGCTAATGAACCAAATATAAATTTTGTATTTATTACACGCCTTCTTTTGAAAATTCTGATGTCAGACAAAGGTGTAAGCCTTTTACGTAATTGATCTTTGAAATTTTGACTTGTCCAAATTTTGTTAGATTGGTGCACAAACGTTTCATGGTCAGAGTCTATAGGATCACATCCCAATAAAGCCTATCCTAACATAAATATCAAGAGTTGATTCCATGAGCAAAAATTAATCCCACAGAGACAACTTTCTGGCTACTATACTATAACAGCCCTCATATTTTAATGCCTGAAAAATCAAAGCACAGAAAATTTACCGATGGTCAGGAATTATGAGCCAATTTATGGCCCATAAAAAAAATCCATAGGTCCTAGATGATATCATGGAAAGTGCCCGGTGAAAATGAAAAATTGAAAGATTTCTAGAAGTTGACTTGTGAATAATCAAACGATCCCGGATGTTTGCCCACGGCCCATAGGTAGGTCTCGTGGGTGAAGGCCCTAAGAAACCAAAATTTTGTCTAAGTTTGGGTTCTTCCTACGAAGTGTACTACGGCCATTAAGTATAGCTACGAGTCGTACTGCATATTTGTGGATCAGAAGCTGAAAATTCAGTAGCTTAACTTTTGTGACACCCTGACCTACGAGGCAAGATATGACTCGTAAGTCATTCTATGGCATGTAGAAAAGGGTGTCATGGATGACTCTTGCAATTTTCCATGAAGGGTGTTTTTGACTTGGTCAATCCATCTAAGTCCTAAACTACATCGTTTTGGCTACCCTAACTACCCTAACTGACCTAACCTCTATAAAATCATATTCCTAACTTATTTAAAGCTTTTAATTCTCAAATTTCTCTCAAGGGTTCTCAATAATTCTCTCTCCTAAATAAGGGTTCCGTTAAAGCTAAAGCTTGATAGTTGACCAGAGTTTTCCAGATTTTCTTCTCGAATTCTAAGGATTTTACTTGAGGTATGTACAGCTTCATTCATGGATTAGTTTCATCCATGAAGCCTAGTCCAAAACCTTTCTTTTTATCAAAATTCATAGTGATATCTTATGAGCTTTTAAGCTATGATTCCTAATGCACGGACTATGATTACTATATGATTATTATGACTAGTTTTGCATGAATTATGATGAATTTCATGATGTTATGATTTTCAAGCAAAAGTATGTGATTCCAAAGTATGCATGATTAGGTCTTAATGATCTTCTATGGGTCCTACTCAATTGCATGATTTTGACTCAAATGTCCATGGATCCACACTTTGCCCTAGTCTCTTATGACAAAGTTATGGATTTCTATGATTTTGACTTTAAGTATAAAAAACATGTTTTAAATGAAGATGATATTATGACAATGATTGTGTTGTGTAAGCTATGATGATGCTATGAGAAAGAGGGTGATGAAAACCCTAACGTTTATGATGATGTTAAGGTGGGAATGTCTACACACATTATGATGGAAGTAAATAAATGGACTATTCTTATGACATGATGTTTCATGAAGGGTATGATTTATTGTTTTTAAAGCTTAGAAAGCATAATTGTTAATGAAGTATGTACTGTGTTGAAAGCTATACATACATACATATATACACACACACACACACATGCACACACACACATACACACACACACACACACACACACACACACACACACACACACACACACACACATATATATATATATATGCATGATTTATGTATTCTGTGCATATGACTTAGCACTGAGTGGACTTGTGTGAGGAGGACTATCCCCAAAGGTCCACATATAAATCCTCAAGTCTCATAACTATGTGCCACCATAGGAACGATATTCATGTTTTATACCTTAAAGGTGTGCTATCAAATTAGCTTAAATAATACACGCTCAACGTGCTAGGTTAGAGACCATAGGGTGAGGATCGTGTTTATCTAGGCAAAGTGGACTCCTCTCAGCTTCATGTAAAGTGAATATCAAGATTCCATGTAATAGTCTACATGGTCTTATATATCAGTTATGGACTTATTCCCACATATGTATACTAAGGTTTAGAATGGATTTATGATGCTTCTTCTCATGATTTTTAAATTACATGCTCATACATATTATATCCCTCTCCTATTGGTTATGATTTATGCATATTGATATTAGTGTGATGACCTTTGATTCGTTACATACCTATATACTAAGTATATTTTAGGTGCTAATGCATATTTCTTTGCCTATATCATCTAACCATTTAGGGACGGATGACCAGGAGATTATTCCATATCAAGGCCAGCATTCAGATTCTTAAGCTTGAAGACTCATTGGTAAGTTCCCATGCTTCGGGAATAAGACCTTATGATATTTTTCATTTCTTTTATGTAGGGACCTTGTCATTTAATTTTAATGTATGCCATGAGGGTGAGCTAGTGAGCTATGTGCTAGACCCTAGCAAGATCTATGATGTAGAGGCATGAACAAATGGATACGATGTATTTTCATACTCTTGAATATAAACATTTTCGCTTGCTTAATCTCTTGTGTATGCTTATTTTACCTTATAAATGCTTATGATATGAACACGAGGCTTGGATAGAATATCTTTAGGTGCCACATTCACCATGTCATGACTAGGTCCTAGGTCCGAATTGCTACAAAAGTTGTATCAGAGCACAAGGTTTGAAAGTATCCCAGGGTTTCTAACATGCCGCGTTGAGTAGAGTCTTATTCATTTGTGTGAAGCATGCCAAATCCATGAAAGGAGGCTATGAAGTATCTTGAGAAAACTTCACTTCTTTTGAACTCTATGCCATGCCTTTGAAGCTTCTTTATCCTGACGTTTGTCCCTTGGTATTTTCAAAAATGGCTCAACAATGTGCTCCATTACCAAGGGGAAATGATACTGTTGTGGACCAAGCTCCCGAAGTCCCTCAAGCAAACGAAGTACCTCATGATGAGTTCAGAGCCACAATCACTATATTGGATCAAGCTATTGCTTCCCCAAAGGCTCCTACACCGACTTTGAGGATAAGGGATTTTGCTAGGATGAATTCCTCGGAGTTTCAAGGTTTAAAGGTGGATGAGGATCCCAAAGAGTTTATTGATGAAGTGTACAAGATGGTGGATATTCTAGGGGTATCTTTTGAAGAGAAAAACCGAACTAGCAACTTATCAACTTAAGGAAGTGGCTCAAGTTTGGTTCACTCAATGGATGTCTGAGAGAACTGAAGAGGGTGACATCGATTGGGAAATATTACAACCTTTCTTGATCGTTTCTTCCCTCTTGAGCTAAGGGAGGCTAATCTGATAGAATTCATGAACTTAAAGCAAGGGGGATGAATGTGCGGGAGTATGCCCTCAAATTTAATAATAAGTTGTCTGAATTTTCTCGTTCTTAGTAGCCAACTCTAGGGCCTGTATGAACAAGTTTACATTGGGGGTGTTCGATTTGGTGAAGATGGAATGAAAGCCTGCTATGCTGTCAAGGAAATGGACATCTCTAAACCCATGACATATGCGACACAAGTGGAGAGTGAAAAGTTGCAAAAGATGAGGTCGAGGGAACCCAAAAGAGTTTATTATGATAGTGGATTCTTTTACGGTAAGCCCAGTAGTGGCTAATTCCAACATGGACAAGGGTCTTCAAAAGGAGCTCCTCAAATGTTTGACAAAGAGAAAGGGGCCAATCCTAAGGCTCAAGGTGATATCATGCAAGATGGTGCTATTCCTCCTAGATGTCTCAAATGTAGGAGGAACCATGTTAGTGAATGTTTAAAGGTTCCGATGCAAGCTTTTGTTATGGAAAGATGGGACACGAGATCGTCGTGAATCATAATGCTGCTAATAAAGGTATGGGAGAGAATCCACAAGGTCAAGTGGTTCAAAAGGGGCAAGTGCAACATGGTACCCAAGCTTAAGGTGGTGGCCCACAGGCTAATCAGTTCTATACTTTGCATGCTAGACAAGAAGTTGATGAGGCTCCTGATGTGGTTATGATATATTGGAAGTCTTTGATCATAATGTATATACTTTGCTTGACCTTGGTGCTAATATGTCTTTTGTTAATCCTTATGTTGCCATAAAATTCAATGTGTCTTCAGAAGCCTTGTTAGAACCCTATTCGGTTTATACTCTTATTTGTGACTCAATCTTAGCCAAGAAAGTCTATAAAAGGTGTCCATTGTCGGTCTTATATAAGTCTTTTCATGTGATCTAGTTGAGCTTTATATGACCAATTTTGATGTTATTCTTGATATGGTTTGGTTGCATGCATCCTATGCTTCTATTGATTGCAGGACCTGCAAGGTCACACTCCAAGTTCATAATGAGCCTATCTTAGAGTGGAAGGGAATGAATTATGTGGTCAAATTGAAATTTGTCTCCTATATGAAAGCCATGAAATGATATCCAAAGGTTGTCTGTATCATGTTGTCTGAGTCATGGATGTTAAGTCTCATGTACTTACTTTTAATCTGGTCCCTCTCATAAACAAGTTCCCCAATGTCATACATGATAACCTACACGGTGTTCCACTTATAAAGAAAATTGATTTTGGTATTGATGTCTTTCCCGACACCCAACCTATTTCTATCCCTCTATATTAAATGGCCTTGACAGAATTGAAGGAAATTGCTTGATAAGGGATTCATAAGACCTAGTGTGTCACCATGAGGTGCTCCTATTATAACACCCTGTGAAATTACTAAAACGCCCACAAACTTTATCATGCGCATAACGTATCTTCCCAAGCTCCGGTGGAAAATCTGAGACCGGATTTGCAATCAGTGCAAAAAATTGAGTCGAAAAATGCTCTCGATTCGTCTTTGACGCAAAAGAATGCGAATTAATTTTTCCAAAGTGAGCTTAAAACACTAAAGTTTCTGCACCCCTTCCACGACGCGGAGAGAACGTGGAACCACACTTTAGTTTTTTTCAAAAATTCGACGAGAATCAAAAATTCGCGAAAAAGTGCTTTAATTCTTGTACACTATCTTGAATGCATGTTTTCAATTTCTTAAACTATAATCTTATATCATGAAGTAATGATCATCATGCTTACTTTTACTGTAGATTTTCATTATTATGTGATTGTGACTGGATCATTAAAATTTCCTCTCTATAATGACTTGAATAATGAACTTAGGGGATGTCTAGAGCCTTGAATGTCTAAGAATGATGTCTGACTGAGTTTGAGTCCTGAATTGAGGATGTGGCTGACTGTGATAGCTAAACTATTGTTGATAGAGTTGAATAGGAAAAAAATCCCCTTAGATTGGATAGATAGTCTTGGCCATAGAGGTTGGGAATGAAAGTTCTTGATGGACTAATAGACTTATGAGCATATAGAGTCCTGGGAGGAGTATTAGCACCGAAATGGGTAAGAGTGTGTCCCACTTGAACCCATTAACTACGTGGACAGCGTAAGAGAGGATTGGACCATTAAAGCGGATGTTTTTGTCCCAAAAGAGGACTTGATAGACTTTTGGATCCATTGACAGACTCGTCCTTTACCCCGGCAAGGTACTAGACGGATGTGGCAACGACATCTTTTTATTGTATCACTACCGGCTCATAGGTAGTAGTTGTCAGTTATAAAAACTCTCAGATAGGTTTCATGATGATAGAACTCTAATATGATGTGAAGGCTTGATGTTTGATAGCTAGTGAGGTGATAGAGTCTTGTCTCTTATATCTGAGGTGAGGCTAAGTGATTGATGAGTATCAATTATACTATTTCCTTTTCTTAGCTCGTTTTATATATAGTACATTCAACGTACTAACACCCTTCTGGCGCTGTATCATTTTATGATACAGATTTGATAGACCAAGGACTCAGCAGCCTGACCGTTGAGGTTCAGAGCTCTTCATCCCTGACAGTGGTAAGTCCTACCCAGCATTCTGAGGATATTTATTTTTATGATTGGATAATGTTTTACTTAATAGTTAGTAGCCATGGCCTATCATGGTACTGTCTTAGATGATAGTATAGAAGTTTCATAGACATAGATGTTGATGTTGATGTCGAAGGTTCTTTTCCCTCATACTTCTTTTCTTTATATTGAGATTTTTGTTATCTACTCTGTTTTCTTGTGATAGACTGGTGTTAATAGTATGAGCCCACTGATAGGATAGCATTTATACTTATTACATCATCCTTTTTCGTTGATGAATTAACTAAACGATGGCAAAGAGACTGAGTAGTCCGCTTGGGGGCTAGCAATAGTCTCCAAGTGCTAGTCATGTTTAGGGTACCCTCCGGGGGCGTGACACCTGTATTATTTCTAAGGAAGAAAGATAGTTCACTTTGGATATGTATGGATTATCGATAATTGAATAAAGTAACCATCAAAAACAAGCATCCACTTCCAAGGATTGATGACTTTTTTGATCAACTACAAGGTGCAAGCTACTTTTCTTAGATTGATCTCCAGTTCAAATATCTCCAATTGAGTGTGAAGGAAGACGAAATTCCAAAGACGATGTTTAGAACTTGGTATGGTCATTTTGAATTTTTGGTTATGTCATTTGGACTAACAAATGACCCTGTTGCGTTTATGGATTTGATGAAACAGGATCTTCAAACTGTATTTGTATATATTTGCATTAGTGTTCGTAGACGACATATTGGTGTACTCACATGATGTGAAAGAGCATAAGGATCATTTGAATATTGTGTTGCAAACATTGAGAGATAGAAAACTCTTTACCAAGTAATGTGAATTTTGGTTAAGAGAGCTTGGCCACTTTATTTCGGGTGATGGCATTAGGTTTGATCCGAAGAAGACAAAAGTTGTGAAGAATTATCCTAGACCATTGTCTCCATCCAATATCAGGTTCTTTCTAGGTTTGGCTAGATACTATAGGAGGTTTGTTGAGGGATTTGCCTCCATTGCTTCTCCTTTGACAAAGTTGACCTAAAAGAAGGCAAAATTCCAATGGTCTAATGAATGTGAAAAGAGCTTTCAAATGTTGAAGGAACGTGTTACTTCGGCTCCTGTTTTGACATTTCTCGACTGTTCGAATGGTTTTGTCATGCATTATGATGACTCTTATATAGACGTGGGTTATGTGTTTATGCAACATAGAAAGGTCATTGCCTATGCTTCAAGGCAATTGAAAGTGCATGAGAAGAACTATCCGAGGTATGATCTTGAGTTGTTGGCTATTGTTTTTTATTAAAAATTTGGCGACACTATCTCTATGGGGCACATGTCGATATATTCACCAATCACAAAAGTTTGTAATATGTGTTTAGCCGAAATTATTTGAACTTAGGAAAAAGAACATAGTTGGAACTTTTGGCTGATTATGACATGAGTGTGATGTATTTCCCTAGAAAAGCTAATGTTGTAGCCAATGCATTGAGTAGAGTGTCTGTGGGCAGCATGGCACATATTGAAGGAGGAAATAAATAATTGGTCAAAGAATTGCACAGTTTTTCCTGTTTGGGGGAAAGGTTGAATAGCCTGAATGATTGTGGTGTGTTAGCACCTAATGGGGTTGACTCATCCCTAATGGGGAAAGTCAAGACAAAGCAAGACATGGATCCTACCTTAGTTGAGTTGAAGAAGTTGGTGGTTAATAAAAAGGTGGAAGTCTTCTCGCAAGGGGAAGATAGAGTATTGCGTTACCAAGGGTGATTATGTGTACAAAATGTGGATGGACTAAGGGAAAAGATACTTGATGAAGCTCATAGTTCCAAGTATTCCATTTATTCGGGATCCACCGAAATGTATAGACATTTGAGAGACATGTATTGGTGGAATGGCATGAAGAAAGACATAGCAAGGTGTGTGATGAAATGTACAAATTGTCAACAAGTAAAAATGAAATATCAAAGACCCGGTGGTTTGACTCAAGATATTGAGACACCAACTTGGAAATGCGAGATAGTGAATATGGATTTCATTACAGGGTTGCCAAGGACAAGAAAGTAATTTGACTCAACATGGGTAGTTGTTGATAGAATAACGAAAACAACCCACTTTTTGTCAGCAAAGACTTCTTATGGTGTCGAGGATTATGCTAAGGTTTATTATCCAAGAATTGGTGAAGTTGCATGGGGTACCATTGTCCATTATATTAGACAAAGGTTCTCAATTTACTTCTCATTTTTGGAGTCATTCCAAAAGGGCCTTGGTACAAAGGTGAAATCAAGTACCACATTACATCCTCAAACAAATAGACAAGTCAAAAGAACAACATAAACCTTGGAGGATATGCTAAGGGCGTGTGTGCTAGATTTTAAAGGATGTTGGGATGATCACTTACCTCTTATTGAGTTTGGTTATAACAACCGTTTTCATTCAAATATTGGTATGGGCTCATTTGAAACATTGTATAGTAGTCGGTGTAGATCATCGGTGGGATGGTTTCAAGTTGGAGAGACGTCCTTAATTGGACCAGATTTGGTGTTGGATGCCATGGTCAAGGTAAAATTAATAAGGAAAAGGTTAAAGATTACCCAAAGTCGTCAAAAGTCATATGTCGATATTAGGAGAAGAGAGTTAGAGTTTAGTGAAGGTGATTAGGTGTATTTGAAGGTTTTGCCAATGAAAGGAATGATGCGTCTTGGAAATAAAGGCAAATTGAGTCCTAGGTATGTGAGACCATATGAACTCTTGAAGAAAGTTGGAAAGATAGCCTATGAATTGGATTTGTCTAGAGAATTAGCTATGATTCATCTGGTGTTTCATGTTTTGATGCTAAGGAAATGCTTGGGTGATCCTAATTCTATTATTCCATTGAAAGATGTGACCATTGAGGAAGATTTAACTAATGAAGAATTACCAGTTGAGATCTTAGACCGGCAAGTAAAGAAATTTAGGAATAAAGAGGTTGTATCTATCAAGGTGTTAAAGAGGAATCAAAAAGCTGAAAGTGCCACTTAGCAGGCTGAAGCGGATATAATGAAACGATACCCATACCTCTTTCCTTCTAGTCAAGCCTAAGGTATTTAATACGATCCATTCCTTCAAAATTCTCATGAATGCGTAAATTTGCATGCATGCATGATCATAAAACCATTTTTGATTATACCTTTGATGATTTTATTAAAATGATGATTAAATTTCATTTTAGCATATATGATATGATAATGACTGTGTTTCTACTCTATTCAAGCATAATTATGTCTCATTAAGGGATGAGTGATCCTAAGGGGGTAGATAATGTAGAATCTCGCATGTTTTTAGGCTTGGAAAACTGAAGCACAGAAATTTTCTGATAGTCAAAACTTATGAGCCAGTTTGCGGCCTATAAAAGAATTTACGGGTCATAGGTGATATCGTGGAAAGTGTCCACTGAAAATAGAAAATTGAAAGATTTCTATAAGTCAACTTATGAATTATTAGATGAGCCTATATGTTTGCCCACGGCCCGTAGGTAGGTCTCGTAAATGGAGGCCGTGAGGAACAAAAAATTTGTCTAAGTCTAGGGTCTTCCTACGAAGTGTCCTACGGCCCGTAAGTGTAGCTATGAGTCGTACTACATGCTCATGGATTAGAAGCTACAATTCCAGTAGCTAAACTTTTGTGACACCCTAACCTAAAGGGCAAGATATGAACCATAAGTGTAACACCCCACACCTTACAATATTGGCATAATGCAAATGAAACATGATGTGGTTTGGACAAATTGACGCTAAATTTTAAATGTGCTTGAATCTCGTGTTAATGGGATATATGTGCATCTAATGCTTAAGGGGGTCAAGGGTATACATGTTTTGTGTCGATTTAAGGAGATTACGGCCTTAAATGAAGTAAAAGTTTGAGGTTCTTGTAGGACTTAGAAGCTAGCAGGTGAGTCACCTACTTGCTTAGCTTAAATATGTTAGTTATACGGAGACGAGGCTCGACGTCGAATTTGTCTAACTTCGATTATGAATAAAGTCTGTGTTAAGGGTGTAACTTTGTCACATGTTTTGGAATCACAAATGGGCTACATTTTCAGCCCAAGAAATATAGTAAAAAGGGCCCAAAGACATCACAACACACTTAGCAAATTGGGCCCAAAACTAAGTAAGTGAAAGTTGGAAA
>JAPFFP010044775.1:0-12132 GCA_026153255.1 Solanum medicagineum | reverse complement strand
GAACAAAAATAAAAACTCGATGATTAAATTGACACCGTGGAGGGTAAAAATTGGGTGTCAACATTAATATATAGAAACATGAATTCTAATAATAATAATTAAAATAATTCTAATAATAATAATTCTAATAAGACTAATTAATATAATAATAATAATAATATAATAAGTTATGAATTTAAAATTTTTATGAAATCGATTGATTCTTGAAGAATAAATTAAGCATTATAAATTTTAATTCAAAAGACTTAATTTTCGCTTTGTGACCCGCCTCATCCCACACAATTCTTTTTAAAAATGTTTATGAATCTGACGCACCTTGTATTATTCTGCCCCGTTATTATTCTTATTTTAAATGATGAAAAAGAGTATGTACAACTTCAAAATAAGGCCATATAACACCTGGTAAAATTATCAAAATACCCCTAAAATGGAGACGTGGGCGTAATGCATCTTCCCAAGCTCGGATGGAAAATCCAAGACAGAAATTGCGATAAGCATGAAAAATCGAGTCAGAAAATAGTCTCGACCCGATTTAAGAGCAATCAGGTCAAAAATTTAGTTTCACAAAAATTTACCAAAACAGTAAGGGTACGCGACATGGCCGCGATGCGGACCTATAGCGGACCCAAAACAGTAAGGGTACGCGACATGGCCGCGACGCGGACCTATTGCGGACCCAAAATAGTGAGGGTACGCGACAGCTCCACGACACGGACCCAACGCGCACCCATACTTATACGTTTCTCAATTTTGACGGGATTAATTTTTGAAATAAACATATGCGCGACATGTCCATGTCGCGGACCTGTCATCTCGACTGTTTCACCAAGTTTAAAAATTTTAATCTTTTCAGGGGCATTCTAGAATTTTTCTAACCTCTTTTAAACGTAAACCACGACCCATCTAGGTTGTTTTGATGAGTAAATAGGGTAAAAAAAACCCTATTCTAAGCCCTTCTTCATTATACTTGAAAGATAGGGCTTGAGAGAGAAGAAAGAAGAACGTAAGATTGAAGAATTCTTGACGGGTGATTGGAGAGCTTTAATCCAAGGTATGTAAGGCTAAACGAAAATATGAGATTGTTCTCTCATGTGCCCCATAGGTGGTCTTAGATGGTTGATTGAAGGTTCTTGAGTCTATATGCATGATTTTCTTGATTTTATTCTTGAAAACTATATTAAATGTATGTATTTTCACATGTTGATGATCATCATAAACCTATTTCTTGAATTGAATGTTTTACATGAATTATTGCATAAACCCTACTTATTATTACTTAAAGATTGCATGAAAGAAGATAGGGATTAAGTCTAGAACTTTGATTGAGAATGTTGATGGAGATTATGATTGTTATTGAGATTGAGATTGAGCTGTGAGAATGATGACGAGTTGATAGAACTTGATAGTCCTTTGAGTCTCCATAAATGAACTCTAATGATTTGTCTATTTGATTGTTCTCTAATGATGGTTCAAATCATTGAGTTGTTGATTGAGATGTTGATTGATAAGATGATTAGAGTTTGTACGAGACTGATCGAAAGATTAGCCTCCATGAGGTTGATTGAGATGGTTTGATTGGTTTGATTGAATTGTGAGAGCCTTTATAAGATGGAGATGAATGAGTCAATTGAGATGTATTGACTGGAAGGATCGTTTTATGAGCATTGAGTCATGGGAGGAGTATCGAGCACCGAAAGAGTAAGAGTTAGTCCAACTCGCACTCGTCAAACTACATAGCCAAGCGTAGGTGAGGATTAGAACCATTACATCTCATTGTGGTTCCCTTTAGATAGAATCCTTGAAACAATAAAGGACTTAGCTTTAATAAATAACTGGGGTCATTAGTGGATTCTATTCGTCCCCTACCTGGCAAATATGGGACGGCTGTGGCAACAACGACGGCTTGTTATACAGTCACTAGCTCAGAAATTACTGTTGTCGGATAAGAGAAACTCCTAGGAAGTTCCCAAACTGAGTAATTTGAGTTGAGATGAGATGAGATGAGATGTGATGAGAAGAGTTGAATTGAGTTTCTTTGAGATGAGTCCCTTTGAGATGAATCTGATTTGATTGATGAGTTGATTGGTTGATAGATCACTTGTCTACTCTTATTTCTACTTTAGATAGACATTTGAAATGTTGATTGTTATTATTTCGAGTCGATTGTTGTTCTTATATTATTCTACCTATTTTCGGTTGCACTCAGCTATTTTACATACCAGTACATTCCAAGTACTGACGTCCCCTTTTGGACTGCATCATATTATGGTGTAGATACACAGGATAGAGGTCATCATTAGGCGAATCGTTGAGGACCTTCGGGTGTTCAACAGATTGGTGAGTCTCCCCTACTTCGGAGGAGTCATTTCATTATTTTTCCTCATGCTTTAGAGTTTAGAATTGCTTATCTTTTATTTTGATTGAGGTAGCCATGGGTCTATCATTGACACCATATAATAGTGATAGAGGCTTCATAGACTAGAGTCGGATGTTGATTGTTAAGATTGTGAGCTAGTTCTTTCTACTAGCCTTTCATTTATGCTATTACTTTGAGACTAGGTGATAGATGTGCCCATTTACATTCTGTTAAATTCTACTGATTAGTAAAATGATTGGTTGAATGAATGTGATAAGCCCAAGTGGTTCGCTTGGGGACTAGAAATAGTCTCTGGGTGCCGGCCACGTCTTGGGTCCCCTCCCGGGGTGTGACAAACTTAGTATCAGAGCACGAGTTCAAGTGTTCTAGGGAGTCTATGAAGCCGTGTATAGTAGAGTCTTGTTTATAGGTGTGTTATTGATCACACTTGATAAACAAAAGGCTATATGACAATAGGAATTGTTTCCCTTCATTCATGTTCTAAATGGTGCTATAGAGTTATACTCTATGAAAGTTCTATTCTAATTCGTGCCTTGTGCGTCGCAGAATTATGATCATGCCTCCTTGAAGAGCCGTCAAAGGTAAAGGACGTCCCGCTCGACAGAATGTCAACCCACCTGAGCCTCAAGGACAAGAGGCGCCTGGGGAACAAGTTGTCCCTTTTGCACAGCCCCCGCAAGATGAGGTCTCCAATGCTGAGATTCGCCAGGCTATCCAAACTCTAGCCCAGGCTGTCATAGCAGCTGCTGTGAGACTAGAAGTAGCCTGACAGGATGCCTATGACACTTCTAGAGTCCATGAATTCTTGAGGATGAATCCGCCTGAGTTCACAGGGTCTGCATCCACTGACGATCCTGAGAACTATGTGGAAGAGCTTCAGAAAGTGTTCCAAGTGATGCATGTGGCTGATGCTGATAGAGTGGAGTTAGTTGCTTATCAACTGAAGGGGGTGGCTAGACTATGGTATGACCACTGGAAGAAGGGTAGGGGGGAGAATGCCCCCGTGATGACTTGGGCTTTGTTCGAGGAAGCTTTCTTGGGCATTTCTTCCTAAGGGAGAGGAAAGAGGCAAAGGTGAGGGAGTTCTTGAACTTAAAACAGGGCTCTATGACTATACATGAGTATGGGCTGAAGTTCACAAAATTATCCCGCTATGCTCCGGATAGGTTGCTGACATGAGGGAAAGGATGGGGATGTATGTTTATGGGTTGAATAGAGGACCATGCTCGTGAGTGACATGGTTGGAGATTGATGACTTTCGTGCAACAGGCTGATGAGGAGAGGATCATGATAGGGAAGAGTTTAGGAGCAAGAAAGCTAAGACATCCAGCCATGAGGTTGGGAACGAAGGCAATGGAAATCGATTTCCAGCACCATCATCTGCTAATGCATCTGCACCTAAAGTTAGAAATGATCAGAAGTCTCAGAATGTGGGAGCCCATGGGTCTCAGTCACAAGCTAGTGTGGCTCAAGGTTCATGAGGTAAACCACTTTGTGGTACATGTGGCAAGTTGCACATGGGTAGATGTCGTGAAGGGAGTGATGTATGTTTTAAATGTGGCCAAGAAGGCCACTATCAGAGAGTGTCCAAAGTGGGATGACCGGACTCAATCTTCTGCACTAGCCCGCTAGCTAAGGGAAATCAGAAAGGTATTAAGACAGGTGCAAGTAGAGCTACAAACCATTTGTATGCTATGGGCAGTCGACATGATCAAGAGAACTCCCCAGATGTTGTGACGGGTATGATTCGAGTCTTTTCTATTGATCGTTATGTGTTGATGGATCCTGGTGCCATATTATCTTTTGTAACTCCTTATGTGGCCAGTAGATTTAATAGAACCCCCGAGAGTCTTCTTGAACCCTTTGATGTTTTTACTCCCGTGGGTGAGTCTATCGAGCTGAGAGAGTTTATAGAGCTTGTGTTGTGTCCATCCATCATAGGATACTATCATTGATCTGATTGAATTAGATATGACTGATTTTGATTTGATCCTCCACATTGATTGGCTCCACGCTTGTTATGCCTCCGTTGATTATAGATCTTGAACCGTTAAGTTCCAATTTCTGAATAAGCTAGTTCTAGAGGGGAAGGGTGATTCCGTAGCACCTAAAGGAAAGTTTATTTCATACCTTAGAGCCAGAAAGATGACTGCTAAGGGGTGTATTTACCACCTCATGAGAGTTAAATGTGATGATGTTGAGTCTCCAACCATTGAGTCAGTTCCGATCGTGAACAAGTTTCCAGAAGTGTTTCCTAAGGATCTGCTTGGAGTCCCTCTTGATAGAGAGATTGATTTCGGGATTGATGTTCTTTCAGATACCCAGCCTATCTCAATTCCACCTTATAGGATGGCCCCCGCTGAACTGAAAGAATTGAAGGAACAATTGAAGAATTTGTTAGAGAAGGGTTTCATAAGGCCGAGTGTTTCTCCGTGAGGTGCTCCTATCCTATTAGTGCAAAAGAAAGATGGATCTCTCAGAATGTGTATTGACTATAGGCAACTGAACAAGGTCACTATAAAGAACAAATATCCTCTCCCAAGGATAGATGACTTGTTTGACTAACTTCAAGGTGCCTCTTGTTTCTCAAAGATAGAACTCTGATATGGTTACCATCAGTTGAAAGTAAGGGAATGCGACATTTCAAAGACAGCCTTTAGGACTAGATATGGCCATTTTGAGTTCTAGGTCATGTCCTTTGGGTTAACTAATGCGCCTGCAACCTTTATGGACTTGATGAATAGAGTGTTCAGATAGTATCTGCATATACTTGTGATTGTGTTTATTGACGATATTTTGGTGTATTCAAGAGATAAAGAGGAGCATGCAAATTGCCTCAGAATCGTCCTTGAGACTCTTAAGGACCATGAGTTGTATGCAAACTTTTTGAAATGTGAATTCTGGCTTAAATCAGTAGCTTTCCTAGGCCATGTTATCTCTGGTGAAGGTATTCGAGTGGATGTTCAAAAGATTGAAGCGGTTAAGAACTGGCCCACACCAACCTCTCCAACTGACATAAGGAGTTTCTTGGGGTTGGCAGGCTACTACTGTCGATTCGTAAAAGGGATTTTCTTCCCTATCCACACCATTGACAAAGTTGACTCAGAAGAAGGTCAAGTTTCAGTGGTCCGACGAGTGTGAGAAAAGTTTTCAAGAGTTAAAGACTGGACTGACTACTGCACCAGTCCTAACCTTTCCCAATGAAATATAAGATTTTGTGATCTATTCGATACTTCGAGAGTTGGATTGGGATGTGTATTGATGCAGAGAGGGGAGGTGATAGCCTATGCTTCCAGACAACTTAAGATTCATGAGAGGATTTATCCAACCCATGATCTTGAGTTGGCGGCGGCGGTGTTCACACTCAAAGTTTGGTGTCACTACTTGTATGGAGTGCATGTGGATGTGTTCAATGTCCATAAGAGCTTGCAGTATTGTCTTCAGTCAGAAATGCGACAGAGAAGATGGTTAGAGTTGCTTAAGGATTATGGCATGAGAATTCTTTACCATCCAGGTAAAGCCAACATTATTGCTAACGCTCTTAGCAGGTTGTCAATGGTAGCACAAACCATGTGGAGGAGGGAAAGAAGGAGCTAGCTAAAGAAGTGCACCGATTAGCTCGATTAAGAATCCAACTTGAGGAGAACGATGAGGGAAGAGTTAATATCCAGAATGGGTCTACTTCATCTTTGGTGGCAAAGGTGAAGGAAAAGCAAAATCAGGATCCTGTTCTACTCCAATTGAAGGAGGCCGTCCATAAACAGAAAACGATGGTCTTCTCCAAAGGGGGAGATGGAGTGTTGAGGTATCAGAGTAGATTGTGCATCCCAGATGTTGATAGCATACGAGATAGAATTATGCTTGAAGCTCATAGCACTAGGTATTCCATTCATCCTGGCTCTACCAAAATGTACCACGACTTATGAGAAGTCTATTGGTGGAGTGGAATGAAATGGAATATTGCGGAGTTTGTTTCCAAGTGCCCGAACTGTCAGCAAGTGAAAGTTGAGCACCAAAGGTCATGTGGATTAGCTCAAAATTTTGAGATTCTGGAATGGAAGTGGGAGATGATAAATATGGACTTCATTACTGGTCTACCAAAGTCTCGAAAGCAACATGATTCAATATAGGTGATTATGGATAGGATAACTAAATCGACTCATTTCTTAGCAGTTAAGATAACTAACAACACAGAGAAGTACACCAAGATTTACATCCGAGAGATTGTGAGGTTGCATGGAGTTCCCTTATCCATCATCTCGGACAGAGGAGCTCAATTCACCTCCTAATTCTGGAGATCGTTTCAAAAAGGATTGGGTACGAAGGTGAATTTGAGTACAACTTTCCATCCACAGACCGATGGCCAGACAGAGCGTACAATTCAGACGTTAGAAGATATATTGAGAGCATGCATCCTTGATTTCAAGGGAAATTGGGATGAGAACCTACCGTTGATTGAGTTTGCATATAATAATAGTTATCATGCAAGTATTCAGATGACTCCCTATGAAGCTTTATATGGGAGGAGATGTAGATCACCAATTGGGTGGTTTGAGGTTGGAGAAGCGGAGTTGATTGGGCCTGACCTTATCCATCAAGAAATGGAGAACATTAAGATCATTAGAGAGAGATTGAAGACCGCGCAAAGTCGCCAGAAATCCTACACCGATGTGAGAAGGAGAGATTTAGAGTTCGAAGTGGATGACTGGATATATTTGAAGGTTTCACCTATGAAGGGTGTCATGAGATTTGGGAAGAAGGGTAAATTGAGTCCACACTGTATTGGACCCTATCAAATTGTGAAGAGGAATGAGAAAGTTGCCTATGAATTAGAGTTGCCTTCCGAGTTAGAAGGTATTCATTCGGTGCTTCATGTGTCGATGTTGAAGAAATGCTTGGGAAATCCTAACTTGGTAATCCCTGTGGAGAGCATCGGAGTGAAGGATAGTTTGACCTACGAAGAAATTCAGATTCGCAAATTAAGAACCAAAGAGATAGCCTCAGTCAAGGTCATGTGGAGGAATCAATTCGTTGAGGAGGCCACTTGGGAAGCTGAGGAAGAGATGAAGGCAAAATATCCGCATCTATTCGTGCCAATGGATGAGAATGTTGAAGGTAAATTTCTTACCCTTGACCAAATTGATTGTCTCTTCTTGTTGATTGTTTATTCCCCAGTCTGAATAGAGATTGTTGATAGAAAATGAGGAGTTGAAAGATAGATTGATAGATTGGATGTTGAGAAGAGTTTTGAGTCTATTTGTGCCTTGATATACACCCTTACTCATCATTCGAGGACAAATGATCCCAAGGAAAAAAGATGTAACATCCGACAAAATTATCAAAATACCCCTTGAACGGAGACATGCGCAACATATTTTCCCAAGCTCGGATGGAAAATTCGAGACCGAAATTGCGATCAGCACGAAAAATTGAGTCAGAAAATGGTCTCGAACTGATTTAAGAGCAACCAGGTCAAAAAAATTATTTTCATAAAATTTACCAAAATAGTAAGGGTATACAACAGCTCCTTGATGCGGACCCAACGCGCACCCACCCTTATACATTTTCTCAATTTTCTGACGGGATTAATTTTTGAAATAAACATATGCGCGACAGGTCCGCGTTGCGGACCTATTATCCCGACTATTTCACCAATTTTAAAAATTTTAATATTTTGAGGGGCATCCTAGACTTTTTTCCACCTCTTTTAAATGTAAACCACGACCCATCTAGGTCGTTTTGATGAGTAAATAGGGTCAAAAAACCCCATTCTAAGCCCTTCTTCGTTATACTTGAAAGATATGACTTGAGAGAGAAGAAAGAAGAATGTAAGAATGGAGAATTCTTGACGGGTGATTGGAGAGCTTTGATCCCAGGTATGTAAGGCTAAATGAAAACATGAGATTGTCCTCTCATGTGCCCCATAGGTAGTCTTAGATGGTTGATTGAAGGTTCTTGAGTCTATATGCATGATTTTCTTGATTTTATTCTTGAAAACTATATTAAATGTATGTATTTTCACATGTTGATGATCATCATAAACCTGTTTCTTGAATTGAATATTTTACATGAATTATTACGTAAACCCCACTTATTATTACTTAAAATTGTACGAAAGAAGATAGGAATTGAGTCTAGAGCCTTGATTGAGAATGTTGATAGAGATTGTGATTGTGATTGAGATTGAGATTGAGTTGTGAGAATGATGACGAGTTGATAGAACTTGAAAGTCCTTTGAGTCTCCATAAATGAACTCTAATGATTTGTCTATTTGATTGTTCCCTAATGATTGTTCAAATCCTTGAGCTGTTGATTGAGCTGTTGATTGATGAGATGATTAGAGTCTCTATGAGACTGATTGAATGATTAGCCTCCATGAGGTTGATTGAGATGGTTTGATTGGTTTGATTAAATGATGAGAGCCTTTATAAGGCTGAGATGAGATGAGTCAATTGAGATGTATTGACTGGTTTGATGTTTTATGAGCATTAAGTCATGGGAGGAGTATCAAACACCGAAAGAGTAAGAGTTAGTCTAACTCGCACTCATCAAACTACGTAGCCAAGCATAGGTGAGGATTAGAATCATTACGTCTCATTGCGGTTCCCTCTAGATAGAGTCCCTAAAATAATAGAGGATTTAACTTTAACGGATAGTTGGGGTCCATAGTGGATTCGATTCGTCCCCTATCTGGTAAGTATAGGATGGCTGTGGCAATAATGACTTCTTGTTGTACAGTCACTAGCTCATAAGTGACTGTTGTCGGATAAGAGAAACTCCCAAAAAGTTCCCAAACTAAGTAATCTGAGTCGAGATGAGATGAGATGAGATGTGATGAGAAGAGTTGAATTGAGTTTCTTTGAGATGAGTCCCTTTGAGATGAATCTGATTTGATTGATGAGTTGATTGGTTGATAGATCACTTGTCTACTCTTATTTCTACTTTAGATAGACATTTGAAATGTTGATTGTTATTATTTCGAGTCGATTGTTGTTCTTATATTATTCTACCTATTTTCGGTTGCACTCAGCTATTTTACATACCAGTACATTCCAAGTACTGACGTCCCCTTTTGGACTGCATCGTATTATGGTGTAGATACACAGGATAGAGGTCATCATTAGGCGAATCGTTGAGGACCTTCGAGTGTTTAGCAGATTGGTGAGTCTCCCCTACTTCGGAGGAGTCATTTCATTATTTTTCATCATGCTTTACAGTTTAGAACTGCTTATCTTTTATTTTGATTGAGGTAGCCATGAGTTTGTCATTGGCACCACATAATAGTGATAGAGGCTTCATAGACTAGAGTCGGATGTTGATTGTTAAGATTGTGAACTAGTTCTTTTTACTAGCCTTTTATTTATGCTATTACTTTGATATTAGATGATAGATGTGCCCATTTACATTCTGTTAACTTCTGCTGATTAATAAAATGATTGGTTGAATGAATGTGATGAGGCGAAGTGGTTCACTTGGGGACTAGAAATAGTTTCCTGGTGCCGGCCACGTCTTGGGTCCCCTCCCGGGGCGTGACAGGTCAGAAATCAGAACATACATAACTCGAATATGATGATAATCATTTCAAAAAGTATAATTTCTCAATTTATTTAGGCAATTATTGATATATGCTAAATAAAACATATCTATGAGTCTGCTTGGTACTTTGAGATTTGTAACCTCAAAAGATTTTTTTTATTAAGCATGACAAGTTTATTAGTTCTTACATGATATCTAATCGATTTGTAACTGTAAATTAGTTTGTATTTTGAGTTAATTTGGTTATATTTATATGGAACAATAAGTTTGATTTTAATGTTAATACAGTTTTATAAGTTCGTAAGTTATTTTAACAAAAAATATGCTTATTTGTATTTTTTAATTAAGTATATTAATTATTTAATTATATATTTAAGAATTAGATATTTGTCAGGAGTTAAAAAATATAAAAAAATGAAAAAAAGGAGGAATGAGTGGAAGATAAATGATGAATAATATGTAAAAAGTAAAAAAAAGGGATAATTATACCCACAAGTCACTGAGAAAAATTATTTATACAAAAAATAGCCCACTTTTTTTTTTAATTATGGAAAGTGTCATTTGGCTGACCTTTGGCTATTTGTTATACTGTTGGGCATTCAACCCTCGTTGTATAGGCATGCATAGTCAGTGTATATTTATGTATCATAATATATATTTAGTGTATAGCTCATGTATGAGTAATCATTGTATAGTAGTGTATACTTTCTATAACTTTGAGAAACTATAGTGTATAGTCGTGTATAGTTTCGCTGATTTTGAGCTATTTTGTATGTAAATAAAACATGAACTACTTTTTTTGTAAACTTTTTACTTTTTTGTATATATATATATGTAATTTCGCCAAAAGTAAAAAGATGGGCTCAATGTCCAAGTGTCAAAAGAAAAAGGAATATTTAGATAAATAATATATTATATGTCAAATATTATTTTTTTTAGGATATTTTTTAAATTACGGTATATAACATACTTTACTAATAAATTACACTAACATCATTCTCTTTCTTCCTCTTTCTTTCTTTCTCCTTCTCCTTCTCTCTCTCTCTTCTCTTTCTTTTCTCTTGGCACCCAGACGTCTTTTTCTTTTTCTTTTTTCCCCTTTTCTTTCTCTTTCTCCCTTCCCAGTCAACTCTTCATCTTTAATATTATATATTGTTATAAATTTTATTATTATTATTTAATAAATATAATATTTTTTTAATAATGTAAAATCAATTAAATCATACTGAAATATTTAAAATTCACCTTTTGCATTGAAATATGCTTATAATATATATTATTTATTGAACTTAAAACGTATTATAGTTATTTTTTTATTATTTACTCTTATTAATGGTATTAAAATAATTATTATATTAAAAATATATTACTTATATTCCCCACATGCATTAAAAATGTTTATAATACATATGAAGTATTGAATTCAAAATGTATTACAATTGTAGCTTTTATTTATTTATTTTTATCAATGGTGTCAAAAAATATTATATTTGAATTTTAAATATTTAAACACTATTTAAATTAGTTTATATGTTTAATATATTAAAATTTTGTCAATGCATTATATATGTTTTTACATAAAACAGATTGTATTACAAATATGAAAGATATTTGTAATACAATTTTAATTTAATATTATCCATTTTTATGAATTCGATTATTGTTGTTCTAACAAGTATAATATCTTTCTTGTAATATAAGTTAAGTTAAATAATACTGAAATGTCACAGCCCAACCCCGGGACCGTGATTAGTGCCGATTAGGCACTATGATCGATACGCAAACCCAAATTACTACGAGCAACTCTACCGAAAATCCGGCAGAGTCTCCTCTGTAAAAAGGACTAACCGCACCTGCAAAGAAAATACAGCAGCTCCCAGAGACAATCCAATATCATAATCAAACATAACAGAACATATATGCGGGCCGACAAGGCCACCGCTGCGGTCCCGCCGCCTGATCGAGTTCACACTAAACTACAGACTCTAAACACACATGACTCCGACATACACAACCCACACATGTCCACAGACCTTTACATACGATTACGAAAGTCTACAAAAGTACATTTACAACAAAAGGGTAATAAACAGCACGAACATCCTCAGCACTCACTTTCGACCAACAGAGTGCCAACGCTGAGACAGAAGTCCTATGCTGGGGGATCGCGGATCTGTACGTCTGTACCTGCGGGCATGAACGCAGCCCCCACAGGAGGG
>JAPFFP010044774.1:0-12133 GCA_026153255.1 Solanum medicagineum | reverse complement strand
TTGAGTTTTGAATCGATTTTCGATTTTCAAACTATTTTTCATTTTCTTTTAAAAGTCGGTCATTTTTCGGCGTAACATTGCTCTAAATAAAAAGTAATAATACACAATAATTAATAAAATTATTTCATCAATTCTAACAACAAATAGAACATTAGCTATATGTTTATATGCATGTATATTGTATATGCTTATACATATGCAGGATATTTCTTAATTAAATAATCAATGAATTTGAGAAGTATATGACTTAACAATCAATTGATTACAAATGTCTAATTGTCTATATCATGTATACTTGTTAATTTGATGACAAGGAATCTATTTTTTTGAGAATATTTTTCTTTTGGCAAGTTAATATGGATAATTTAAAAAATTAATATGTACCATATATAACTCATAATTAAATAAATAATTTAATTATATTGTTTTTATTAGTTTAGCTACTAAAATTAGAGCATTATGATTATTGGTAAGTTCACAACTCGTGAGCCCTTAAATTTTGTAATAAGATTAAAAATTCATGACTAAAGTGTGACTATAACATTAATATGTAACTCTCTTGGGATGTTTTTATTTAGGGTTGAGTATTTATAAACTATATATTTTTTATGATTTTTAAATTTACTTGTGAAATTTAACGGGTATATTGTTATTTTATTTAAATAATTTGTTGACTTTTATCATTTCAAAAGTGTTTTGGAGTTTTGATTGTTTTTATTGAAATGTTCTCAAATTATATTATTGAAATGTTCTCAAATATATTAACAAATTCATTTGAATATGTAGTATAAATTTGTTTTTTTTAAACATAAAATAAAATCACTTAATTAGAGATTATATATTAATAGAAAATACAAAAAAGTGAGGAAGTTATTAAATTTTCTTAATATAGGGGCACAAGACTACAACATTAATATGTAACTCTCTTGGATTGTCGTTAATTAGGGTCAATAATTATGAACTACTTCATCTGTCTCAAAAAGATTAATAGTCTAATTTGATTTGACACAAAGTTTAAGAAAATAAAAGAGATTCTTCAGTCTTGTGATCCTAAATTAGAATTATATCAAATGTATCATAATATTCTTTAATCTTATTGGATTAAACATGCAACATGGAAAACTAAAGTTAAAGTGTGCCAAAAAAAGGGGTCATTCTTTTTTAAACAAACTAAAAACTAAGGGCAAGTTAGAGGGGTTATATTGGTGTTATGGCACCAATTAAATCATTGTTGTGTGAATTTATAATCGGCACATAAAATTTTAAAATCTTTCTATCAGTAAAGAATTTTATTTTTACTTTAGTAGATCTTATCTCACGAGTGAAGAGTATTGGTATTGAGGGTGACCAAAAATCAAAGAAGAAATAAAATTGAATTTTAAAATAAATAAATGCTTTGTTGGCGCTCACTCTCTTAGAGAAAGTGTGATGCACACACTCCACAACACTTATTTGTATTTAAATGGTACACTTTATGATATTAAAATGTCTATTTGGAACAAACCATACTTAAAGTGCCAAAATAAAAAAATAAAGTGTATTAAAATGTCTATTTGGAACAAACCATACTTAAAGTGCCAAAATAAAAAATTGTATCAAGTTTAAGGACTCTTTTACGTGTTTCGCCTACCTTTTTCTCATCTTTCTTGACACCTAATTATTTAACTCCCTCATGAAATCGTTATATTTTTTCACGATGCCTTGGGCCATCATTTTGGCTCACTAACTTGAGAAATTTGAGAGAGGGGTGACAAAAAAGTTTCCAATTAAAAAAAGTGACAACATGACCAAGGTCAAGTCAAATCTTTTATTAATTAGGGATTAAGTTAAATTGGGGTTGAAGTGTAATTTTTAAAAAATTTTAAACTTTTAAAAATACAACATATCATAAAAGGGGGGTAAAAAGGTCATCTCGTAATGCTGACTAGACAGATAATATTTGAAAAGGGTAAAATCATTTCAACTGCACCTTGTTAGTTTACTTTTTACTTCAACTTTTTCAACACACCTTTCTCTTTTTCAAAATTTCTCTCAAAAAATGACCACAACAGCTCAAGAAACTCCACAGCAACTTGAAGGTAACTCACAATAAATCTATTTTTTTATTTTTTCTTCTCTATTCACCCTCTTCATCTTCTTTGTCATCGCCTTCTTATTAAATGGTAAAAAAAACTTCTTTTTTCATTTCGTTAAGGTTTTTGTGTTTTTGAAATGAAAATTTTGTTTTAAGTTTTTAAAAAAAAAGAAGAAGAAAGCATGGATGTTAAGGTTTTATGTTTTTGTTGAAGTAAAAATAGTGATATATTTCATCCTTGCATGTCCTAATAAATACTTCAACAGCATACTTGTTGCCCTGATATTATATTGTTATGGATTTTTACAAAATTTGTTATTTTGTTGTCCTGGTATGACATATTGTTATAGATTTTTACATATTTAGTTATTTTGTTACCTTGACATGGTTTATGAGTTCTTACATGTTTTGTTTTTTGTAAACAACAAATCTGTGTGTGTATTTCAATTGTTTTGGTTGCTTCTTAGTAGTTGGATTGTTGTGCTTGAAAAATGCATTATTGTTGCAGAACTTAAGCACATATGTGATTGAATGCACATATATAGTTGAAGCTATCTTGAAACTAGTGCAGTAATTGGTACAAAAATTGTTAAAATTGGTTCAACAATTGTTGAAACTAGTGGAGTAATTGACACATCAAATGTTAAAACTGGTTCAACAATTGTTGAAACTAGTCGAGTAATTGGTACAACAATTGTTAAAATTGGTGCAGTAATTGATACAACAATTGTTAGAACTGATTGAACAATTGTTAAAACTAGTATAGTAATTGGTACAATAATTGTTAAAACTGGTTCAACAATTGTTAAAACTGGTGCAGTAATTGGTACAACAATTGTTAAAATTGGTTTAACAGTTGTTGAAACTAGTGCAATAATTGGCACAACAATTATTAAAACTAGTTTAACAATTGTTGAAATAACTACTGAACAATAACTATTAAAACTAGTTCAACAATAAAATGTGTTAACAATTATTGATGTTGCTTTAGCAACTTAGTGAATTATTTTTTTTAAGAAAATTATTTGATTTACTTATTTGATCATCTACTTTAATTTATTTTTTTCTATTTGTTTTGAATGTTAATTGATGACTTTTTATTTTATATCATGTGGTGCAGATAAAAGGCCCCCCAAAAAAAGAAAGACAACTACAGAAGCCCCATTAGATGGAGATGGAGATGTCCTTATTACTACAGCCCCAGCAGTTAGAAGATCTAGAAGACAGAGAGTTAAGACACAGAGGCAAATAGATACAGAAGAAGCCTCTAAAAAAATAGTACTAGCAAACTGTTAGTACTTGCTGAACATGCTAGTATTATTTTGAAAGCGAAACAACATCAAAAAGTCAAGAAAACATAGAGACAGGGTGTCGAGAAGAAGAAGAAAGAGGAGGAGATGATGATATGAATAAAGAAGAAGGAGGAGATAATGTGGAAGAAAGAGGAAGAGGAAATAATATGAAAGAAAGAGGAGGGGATGCTACAGAAGAAGGAGGGGCCAGAGATAATGTGGAAGAAAGCGGAGGAGGAGAAGATAAAAAAGATGTTTCTTCACGAAATGATGGTAATGATGCAGAGAATGACGATGATGAAAGAATTGATTTTGAACAAAGAAGTAAACACCGACATGATCAATCTGTTCAAGAGAAGACGAGTGATTCTGATACTGTTGAGTCCTCTCCAGCTAGATCTTCAGGTGATGACACCTCAATTAAGATTGTCAAATATCCTGATTACAACTTCGAGACCATGATGGATAAATATACACATCTTACTGGTTCTATTACTATAAAGTCCAGTGCAAAAAATTATAGTGATTTTAGAGCAATGGTAAAATCACAGGACTTGGAAGAATATTTCAGGACTACGACATTTGCTAGCTATTTGGAGATACCTGAGAAGATACTTCAGTTCCAAATGAAATTGGTGTACAAATTTCTCCATCGTCGAATTCTGAGCAAGCGTACACAAGAAATTTGGATAAATTATTGTGGCATGCCTGTCCGTTTTGGGATGAAAGAATTTGCCATTATGACTGGTTTGAATTGTCATATCAAAAAAGATAATCATTCTATAAAATCATCTGATAAGGTTAAGAAAAGATGACAAGAAATTTTTTAGACGACATGAAAACACTTTGAAAAGGATGAACTGATGGAGTTCCTCTGATCGGATTCGATTTCAAAAGATGTCAAAAAATCTCAGTGCTTGGTTTATTTTATACATTACATTATTCTTGGGGAAGATCTAAACACAAAGACCCTAGCTGACATGGTGTGACTTTCAGCCAAGAGAAAGGTCTTTTTGTCAGTGCATGGGGTCGTGAATGCTATCAGCTTATAGTTAAGTATCTGTTGAAGGTTATGGATAAAGGTGAAGATGGGGAGACCACTAATATTTATGGTTTTTCATGGGCATTCATGGTACATTTTATCTCCTTTAAAAGAAATTTTAGATCTATTCTTTATAATTTTGATCACATTTTTATTTATGTCATTATCTTATGTAGTGTTGGACATTTGAGGCCATTCCCCATCTCCGAAAGAAATTAAAGGTGGTTCCTGCTGCAATACCTTGCCACGACTCATTAGATGACTATCAGCAGTCAATAATTATTCTATCAATGTTAATGAGTTGTTTAACCCCCCTCCCCCCGTCCCCCTATGAAGAATCGGTAAGCCTCATCAATTGACTAATTATTTTAGTTAGTTGCTCCAGTTGTTTGTAGAAGATGTTGTTTGTACAATAATCTCTCAATTAATGCTAGTTGACTGCTAAAATACACTATGATAACTGCCTTTATTTTCAACAATTGTTCAACAACTGCAACAATTATTGAATTCAACTGCTGAAATATACTGTAGAAGTTGCAGTTGATTGCAGCAGTGGTTGCAAATATTTCAACAATTGCTAAATACAGTTGTTGAACAATTGTTGAAATATACTGTAGAAGTTGTAGTTGATTGCAGCAGTGGTTGCAAATATTTCAACAATTGCTAAATATTGTTGTTAAATTTATTTATCTAATCATATTTTAATTTTTCTTCATATGTGTAGATTTTTTATCCATGGTTAGTGCCTACAGCCAATGAGAGGGAGATGAAGTATCTTACTGGATTTGTACTATTAGATTTGACTGTGAATGAGAAAATTGAAAAACTGAAAAAATATTTGGATGGTTGTGTGGACATTAAAAGAGATCCTTTTAATGACCATTGATATGCATGGTGAGGAAAGAGAAAGACCATTTGATATTGGTAATGGCAGTGGTGTTGGCGGCAATGGTGCTGGTGACAATGGTGCTGGTAGAGGAAATGAATTTTGTCCTTTTGTTCCCAGTGATTATGGTGGTGGTAGAGGATTTTCTCCTACCAGTGAGAATCTTGGAGTAAATCCAACTACTCCATTCATAGGACGTAGGTCTTATACAACCGGTATTGATACTCGAGATCAGATTCCTATGCCTCTTTGTGTATGTAAATGCAACACATGCTCCAAAACTTCAAAATCGACGCTTGAAAGACTTGAGTCTCTAGAGAACACTCTCAAGAGTTTTGTCAGCAAGAGAGATGTTCGGTCATCTAGAAACATTTCAAGTCTTTATACATCGGTTAGCAAGCGGAGGAGAAGGCAAATTTCAAAGACACTTGAGAGTGCCAGAGGAAGGAGAGGAAGGAAAGCTAGGTCTCCTCCTATTGAGATGATCGAGCGACAACTGGTGGATATCTACAAGCATGAAAAGAGTGACTCATACAAGAAAATAAAAAGTATCTTGAAGACTAAAGATCGGAGGAAAAAAGCCTACACAATGCATGAATTTAATTATGAAGACTTTGAGATCATGAACGACATGCTAAAGTGGTGGAGAGTTGGGTAAGTTCTAATAATTTTAATTTAATTTTATTACTATGGTGTGTCAGCAAATGCAACACTTGCTGCAGTAGTTGCATCAAATGCAATAATCATCTTAAGTTGTCTTATTAACTCTTTTATTGTTGTAGCATATAGATGAAATATTGTGCTTGATGCATATAAGGCACATTGAATTTCCTCAATACTATGATCCAAGGGATATAATTCTTGATGTTGATTTTTGTGATTACTTCAAGAATGTGTATGTTTCATTGACCACAAGGAGTTCAGAAACGGGCAGTGTCTCTTTGAAGGATCTGATTAACACGTATGAGTTTGATGATTATTATTTGAATTATTGCAAAAGGGGCAAATCATTTCCTAGCGGTGTCGCGTGGCATGGTGCTAAGAGATTTTTTACTGTCTTGAATCTTGAATCAAAGCATTTTGTTGCACTTGAAAGTCTCCTCCAAGAGAGAAAGATTAAGGTGTATAATTACAACAAGCTTGTTTATTCCAATGAGGATTTCATGGCAGCCATGATTCCAATAGTAGAGTAGCTTCCTAGATTCTTGAAGAACAGTAAAATATTTGAGCATTTGTCCGAGAAACACATGAATAGAGAATGAGACTTCGAGAGGTTGACCGATGCTCCAAAAAATGAGTTAGTTGCAGCTTGTGGTTCGTATTCACTTGGGTATGTTGAGCACCTGATTACCAACACTCCATGACACTTATGAATGACAATATAGTTAGCAGGAAGCAGCACTGGTGGATGGAAGACATAATTGAAAAGGATCTGGTACCCTAATATTCATGTTTGTTGGTTGTTTATGACTTTAGACAATATTTAATGTATATTTTGGATTGACAGACAATATTTTTTTCTATGTCTTTTGGTTTGAATGGTTATGTTGTGAAGATGTTATTGAAAAGTTGTGTTTATTAAATGGTTCTGTTGTCAAGAAATGTTGGAGTATAGTAGAGACTTCTTCGACAATTGCTTCTTTTGTTGAAAAAAATTAACAAGTAGGTTGCTTTGGCAATTGTTAAAATATCTTAGTAAGCATGTTGTTGGATTTAGCAATTGTTGAAATTGCTGAGATAATTTTCTCAACAACTTCAACAATTGTTAAATCGAACAACTCACATGCTAAGAATTTTCTCAACAGCTTAAACAATTGTTAAATCAGACAACCCATTTGCTAAAAAATTTTCTCAACAACTTGAACAACTGCTAAATCAGATAATCCACTTGCTAAAATTTTTTAACAACAACTTCAACAATTTTTAAATCAGACACTCACTTGCTAAGAATTTTCTCAATAACTTCAACAATCGTTAAATCAAACAACCCACTAGCTAACATTTTTTCTCAATAATTTCAATAATTGTTAAATCAGATACTTACTTCCTGAGAATTTTCTCAACAACTTCAACAATTATTAAATCAGTCAACTCACTTGGTAAAAAATTTCTCAACAATTTCAATAATTGTTAAGTCAGACCACTCACTTGCTAAATAATTTTCTCAATAATTTCAACAATTGTTGAAGTTGTTGCGACATGTTGAGAAAATTTTTCAGCATGTTGAACAATTGTTGAGAAATATTTTAGCAAATTATTGAATAATTTGATTATTAATCATATTATTGATAAATAGAGTAATTTATACGTATTATAGTATTTAGACTTGAGTTTATTGGTGATTTCATGCAATACATGGTAATTTGTTCATAACGTACATTAATCGAGTAATTGAACGCGTGCTAAAAAATTTCTCAACAATCTCAACAATTGTTAAATCAGACTACTCACTTGCTAAAGAATTTTCTCAACAATTTCAACAATTGTTGAAGTTGTTGCGACATGCTGAGAAAATTTTTCAACATGTTAAACAATTGTTGAGAAATGTTTTAGCAAATTATTGAATAATTTGGTAATCATTATATAGATCATATTAATTGATAAATAAAGTAATTTATATGTATTATAGTACTTAGACTTGACTTTATTGGCGATTTCGTGTAATTACATGGTAATTTGTTCATAACGTACAATCAATCAAGTAATTGAACGCGTGATCAACATTAATCGAGTAATTTGATTGTTAATTGATTTAAATCATATTAATTGACAAATAAAGTAATTTATACGTATTATAGTACTTATACTTGACTTTGTTGGCAATTTTATGTAATTACATGGTAATTTATTCATAAGGGACAATCAATCGAGTAATTGAACGCGTAATCAACCTTAACCGAGCAATTTGATTGTTAATTGAATATATAAATCATATTAATTGATTAATAAAGTAATTTATATGTATAATGACACTTAGACTTGAGTTAATTGGTGAAAACATTTCTCAACAACTTAAGCTATTGTTAAATCAAATAACCACTCGCTAACATTTTTTCTCAACAACTTCAACAATTATTAAATCAAACAACCCACTTGCTAAACTTTTTTCTCAACAACTTCAACGATTGTTAAATCAGCCAACTCACCTGCTAAAAATTTTTTCAACAATTTCAACAATTGTTAAATCAAACCATTCACTTACTAAAGAATTTTCTCAACAATTTCAATAATTGTTGAAGCTACTGCAACATGCTGTGAAAATTTTCTCAACAATTTAAGCAATTGTTGAAGCGACTGTCAACATTAATACTGTCAATTCCTTTCTTTACAATTGAAGCATTCAACAACAATATTTGTTCAACATCAATATTAAGAAAAAGTTTAAGAAAAGTTTGCTAACAACAAATACTAATCAATCTACACTTGTGGAGCACTTCGCTCCGAACATGTTGTTCTTTTATGTCCACTCTTTAATCATATAGAACATTTTTTTTCTTTGTTGGAAATGATTCTCCGTTTCCTTTTCGTCTCTTCTTAGCCCTTATTCCCACCTTGCCTGGCTCAACATGCGGTGGATTTATTTCCCTCTCTAAATATTCCTTAGGAATTTTTCAAGTATCTTCGGATGGTACATATTTAATTTCTTCTAAGTATGCAAAAAGATGTGTCTCTACCTTGTAATATGGAGATGAGTATTCATAAATGTGCCTCCCATAATCATCACCATATTGACATTAGAGCGTTGCCTTAACATGTGGACATGGTATTTTGTCAAGGTCAAAGACTCTAAAAGTGTAAGATTTACATTGCAAATTAATCATTGCAACTGCATTGTGAGCGGTGACAAGATACTCGTAGTTGGCAATTTGATAAACCCAACAGCTTATTCCCCAAATTAACATTTTCAGTGATTTTTTGTTCTATCTTTGGAACAAAGATGGTTGATGCATTGATGAACATATTGCGCCTCTCATGAAACTTTTCTCCGTATATCTGATTTATTTCATTTAAAAGAGCAGCAATTGGATATTCTCTTTCATCGAGAAACATTAAGTTAATTGACTCAACAATATTTGATGTCATGATTTGTACTTATAAAAAACAAGTAAAATTGTCAATAGTATTGAAAAATATGACAGAAACAACAGTTTTAACAACTGATGCATTTATATCAGTAGCAGTTGCACTTTCATGCATCTGATATAACAGATGCTGAAATATATGCAATAACTGTTATAATTACTATAATTTTAACAATCAACTGTTAAGAAAAATATGAAAAAAAATTCACCACATAAGATTTACCTCTTTTCCGGAAAGAATGTCTTGCTCTATCTGTGATATTCAATATGTTCCAAATGTGCTGCAGCTTCTGGAACCATATCTCTTATTTGGTTGAAGCGATCATTAGATTCATCTATATAATGTGCTTTTGCTGCTTTATAAAGTGGAAGATGATTTTTCCAATGTGAAAGTTATTTCGAATATTTTCTCTGAGGTGCCTCATGCAATAACCATAATGAGTCGAAGGAAACACAATTTCAACCATCTTTCTAATACTTGGATGTGTATCAGAAATAATGCATAATTCAGGGGTATCATCCACAAAATTGCTCATCTACTAAAAAAAATATCGATAGGAGGCATCTCACTCTGTGTCGGCTACACAAAATGCCACCAAAAAAATATGATCTTCTACATCTTGTGTTACTGTAGAAAACAACATGCTTCCGTATTTACTATTTAAAAATGTTCCATCCACAGCTAAGACTTTTTAAATATGTCGAAAACCAAGAATACAAGCTCCATAGGCAACAAAAAAAAATACTTGAATCTACCATTTTCATCAAGCTACAAATCTATCATACTTTCTGGATTTACAGTCGTAAGCATATAACGATAAGCATCAGGCACTGCATAACCGTGCTCATGTGTCCCCCTTACCAAAGTTTTTACGATCTCACTTCCCTTCCAAACCTTCCAATAGTTAACCTTGCAGCCTAATTCAATACAGATTGAATTCTCAATATCTCTTGTTCAAGGACCTTTACCTTTTGGGAACCTATCCCTGAAATATGCACCAACGACTTTTGCCATGGCGTGAAGATTATGGCTCTTGAGATATTATGAACCACATGTATGCATTTTTTCATATTTTCTAATGTAAAACCTATCAGAACTCTGGAGCTTTACAACTCTTACCTATCAATTGCATTCGGAATGTACACATTTCACACAATACACAACATGCGAATTGATCACCTTCTTCATTTGAAAATCTTTCTTCACACAAGCAATTTTCAAGGCAATATCTAACTCTTGCTTATTCTTGAATGACATACCGATGTAAAAATCAGTTTCATCATCTAGACTGTGATGATTGTTTGATTTCTGGCATATTGCTGGCAACTTCAGGAGTAGGAATAGGAGTCGAAGGAGTCTAAGGAGTATTTTGTGCACCAGCACTTTCTTCGTCTAGAATATCCATGTCCGCCGAATCACATTCATCATTTAATATTTATCTTTAGTCAATCTTTCGCCCACATATACCCTTAAAATGACTCTACCTTCATCTTCCAAATAAGTACGCAAACTTATTTGATTCTTTTTATCCTAAATGGAGCGGCCCTTTGCTTTTCATCGCAACTATGCATGTAGCTGATGATAAGATCTTTCAATTCACAATCTAGTTCGCAATAGGAAATGATTGTGTTTGCAAAATCTTCATATGTGACATCTCGGTCCATCATCATTGTTATTGTCTCTATCATTTTTTGTTTTTCCAATGCCAAATATAACGATTGTTGGACTCGACCCATTCACCATTGCAATCACTCCTATTATTATTTTATCCCCCATTGATAGTATGGACGTTTGTACCTATATTATGATTTAAAAGAAGACTAATCATGATTTTGCTTTGATTCTGCTTGCAATTGATTTAACAATTGCTAAATAGTGTTTAACAATTGTTGAAACACACTCAGGAACTCATGCAAGAATTGTTAAAATATATTTAATAATTGTTAAAATAATAGCTAGAGCACGTGCAATAGTTTTAACAATTGTTGAGTGAGTTACTAAATGTGTTTCAACAATTATTAAACAAGTGTTAAAACAACAGCTAGAGCACGCCAGCGATTTTAACAATTGTTGAATACGTTTCGACAATTGTTGATGTGTTTCAACAATTGTTAAACAATATTCAACAATTGTTTAAAACAACAACTAGAGCACGCCATCAGTTTTAACAATTGTTAAATACATTGTCGCATGAGTTACTCAATGTGTTTCAACAATAGTTAAACAATATTCAACAATTGTTATCAACAATTATTGAAACAGCAGCTAGAGCACGTGAATCGATTTAACAATTGTTGAATTATATTTCAACAATTGTTAGATAAGTTACTGTGTGCGTTTTAACAATTGTTGAACAATATTTAACAATTGCTAAAGCAACAACTAGAGCACGTGCAATAGTTGCTGAAAGTATATTTTAGCAATTATTGAAACAAATTCAACCGAAATAGTAGAAAATTAGAAAACTCATACGAGCAGTACAGATAAAATAACAATATTAACTTACCAAGATGGTCGAAAATCACCTCATAAATAATGCCCAGTGATAGAACAACGAAATTATTTAGCATCAAATCAATGGGAAATCCAAATTTGTGTTAGACCCCGTTTTCTTTAAGCTAAGGATAATTATCCAATTGGGGAAATTTTGTTGTGGATGTCGTGCAATTTAAACTTAAATATATTTCCGGTGCATGATTAGAGTATCAAGTGAAATTGGCGTGCTTAAGTAAGTTTGAGTCGGAAGTCCTTGATTG
>JAPFFP010044773.1:0-34757 GCA_026153255.1 Solanum medicagineum | reverse complement strand
ATATCCAAGGTCATCTACTCGATCATATGAAGATGCAACATATCCTGTCTAATCACCTCCCCCTAATACTTTCTTGGTCTACCTCTACCCCTTCACGTAGCCCCTAACTCCAACCCCTTACACCTCCAAACAGGAGAGTCAACACTTCTTTTCTGCACATGCCCAAACCATCGAAGTCTTTCTCCTCTATTTTGTCTGCCATAAATGCCACCCCTAACTTCTCTGAAATGACCTTATTCTTAATCTTATCACCCTTGTATGTCCACACATCCATCTTAACATCCTCATCCGTAACCTGCATCTTCTAAACATATATGTTTTTGATAGGCCAGTGCTCCACTCCATTAAGAAAAACTAGTCTAACCACCATTTTGTACAGCTTACCTTTAAGTTTAGATGATACTTTCTTATCACACAATACTCTAGAGGTCAGCCTTCATTTCATTCATGCTTCCCCAATATGATGTGTAACATCATCATTAATATCAACACTACTCTGGATAATGAACCCGAGATTTTTAAAGCATTCTCTCTTGGGAATAGATTGAGTGGCAAGTCGTACTTCAATGTCCACTTCATCCCTGTATCACTAATTTTCCCTCTAGGTATTTTGTCTTGGTCTTGCTCAATTTGAACCATTTAGATTCTAAAGTGCATCTCCAAACCTCCAACCCATCATTAATTTTACCCCCGGTCTTATCAATCAGAACTATTCATCTAGATAAACTAATTAGACTGTTTCAAAAGATTGAGAAAACTTTTCTAAACTAATTTGCAAAAAAAGAAAAAGGAACCTACAATGAGAAGAATCAAGTCCAACTAATTAACGAAGAATAATAATGTGCTTTTACTTTGTAGTTTGTATGTTGATTGTTTTTTCCTTTACCCGGTGAAACATGGAGATAAATAATTACGGCTAAGGATTAAAAAATATAGATTTCTAAGTTTTTACCCTTTTTAAGATTTAGTAATTTGAATTTTGTGTTTTTTTGTATTAATTTAAGGACTTATTTATAAATTTTAATTCTGATTAAGAGAAACTGTTTGCACTAAGGCCCCAAAACAAAAAACTCCCTCAGCACCTAAAGAATATGCACAGGTTTAAGAAACATACGACTCACGATACTTTAATCCCCAAAAAATCACCCCAACGCATTTCTACTAAATCTTGCCCCAATGTTTAGATTCACCACTTTGTAATTGCTCTATGATTTCCTCTTTTCCTATCCACAATTTCATTTTATTTTTAAATAATTAAACTATGATATTTAAATGAATTATTACGCACAAACTAAGAGTTTATTTCAAAAGCTATTGAGTTGTGTTCAACTCATAAATGAAGCTATTGCTTTGCCCCTAACTGTTTACATCATTTTTACTTTTTTTAGTTAATTCAGTATAATAAACTCCAAATTGTATATTCTATAATAGTTAAAATTGAAATATGAAGGAGACAACAGTCCTATTTAGAGAAAACTGCTTGAATGTGTTTTCTCTCAGAGAATATTTTATTAAATGGACTCTACTCGAACAATTGGATTAGCTAAGGAAGATTTCAACTCCTAATCCATGGTAGATTCCTTATGTCCTAATTGAATCATACACTCCTGAAAATGTTTATTATATAGTGTAATGCTACGGAGCATCACTACAGTAGGATTAACCCTGCCACTGCCATGGCAGAATGGAACCCATCATAATAGGATCGTCGGGGTATGAAATCTTGAAACACAAATTCTTTTATTCTTCCCTTCCTCTTCAGTTGTAAATGAGATAGAATCCACCCTAGAAACCCTAAATATGCTGCTCTAGGCTTAGGAAGAAGGGAGAGAAGAGATCCTAGCACAAAGAATGCCACAACCAACGGATTTCAAGCCTGTCTCTATCATTTAGCCTCATGAAAGTCAGAAATTGTGCTATCATCTATAGGGGTGGGCATTTGGTTTTTCGGTTCGGTGTTTGTTAAAGTTCAATTTGATTTTTCAACATTTGATTTTAGAAAAGTGTGCACCAGACACCGAACCAAACTAGATTGGTTTGATTTGATTTTTTCAAATTTTGGTTCAATTTATTTTGGTGTTTTTGAAATAATTTTTTGGTTTATGACTTGTCAACTTTATGAAATATAGGTCATATGACTGTAAGACTAAGAATTAAGTGATTAACACAATTGATGGGGTGGGCGTGTAGATTTGGGACTGATGGTCTCATATACTTATGAACCTACATATACTATTATTATATTTATCCTCGCGACGTTGTATTCTAGTTCTTCTTGCTTTATTCACCATTCTTGCTCAGTCGGCTTATGATACTTACCAGATATATTTTCTAGTATTCATACTATACTCTGTATCTGCTCCATGATGTAAGTCTATAATCATTCTAAAAAATTAAAATGGTCTTTTTTAATTTATAAAAAATACGAAAAAAATTTCCCAATCGAACCAAACAACTTTAAATATGTGCAAATATATTTCATATATAAGCATATTAAATTTAAGATAAAAAATATATTTTATAAAAATTTTCAAATATAAATACAACATAGGTCTTAAATCTCTAGTAATTAGACTATTTTGGGCTTTGCCCTTTAATTAAGTAGGTTTCAGATTGCAAAATACTATAATAGGTACTCAAAATTAAAATTTATAAATAAGTCTTTGTCCTTTTACGGAAGACTTATTCAAAGTGTAAACTTCGTGGATCTTTTATTTTTAATATTATGTAAATAACTATAATAAAATAAATTATAAAAACATTAAATTGCATAGAAATTTCAAGAAAAATATAAAAACAAGTGTAAATGTACAAAAAATATTTCATCTTAAAACGTTAACTAAAATCAACAATTGACTAACAAATAATTAGAACTACTCATCTAGATAAACTAATTAGACCGTTTCAAAAGATGAGTAGAAATCTGTAAATTAATTTGCAAAAGAAAGAAAAAAAAAGGAACCTACGATGAGAACAATCAAGTCCGAGTAGGTAATGAAGAATAATAATCTGTTTTTACTTTGTAGATTGTATGTTGATCATTTCTTTCTTTACCTGGTAAAACATAAAGATAAAAAAGAATTAAGGCTAAGTATTAAAAAAATAGATTTTATGTTTTAAACTTTTTAAAATTTAATAACAAGTTGAATTTTGTGTATTTTGAATTAATTTAAGGATTTGTTTATAAATATTAATTTTATTTAGTACACTTGATTATTGGTGGAATTATGATAATTTGGGACATGATGGTGGTCGGTTAGTTGTAGCACTTATTATTATTCTCCATGTACTTATGTTGGTTACCTACTGGTATTTTTATCATGATGCTATTATTTATCTTGATTTGTGTCATTGACATGCATTCATTCCATATTGTATCTGTACCACTCCCTGACCAAGGGCAGGTGGCAAAGATTGAGTTCCTATACCACCTTTTTATAGAGCCCCTTGACTCGGGAAGTAGGCAAGAGTGAGATATACTGCTTTTGAGACATTGTATCACCTTTTATAGAAACCCTTGATCACGAGCAGGTGGCAAAGTGAAAATTTTACCATTCAAACCCTTTTACCACAGGCAAGTGGCAAAGTTCAGATATTGAGACACTTGAGAGATATTGGTATATGGTCTGACGAGACCCCTATGGGTTCCACCTGGTAACTTTAGCTTGGTAGATGTATACACCGGCCATACGACGATCTTGGTTCCACCCCCTGTAGTGCATTCATACATCACATCTGCATTGCATCAGTGATTATTATTGCAATTTTATCTTATCCCTTCTGTATATTTTTATTGTGTACTAACCTTTTTTAATGATGGTGATAGGGTTCTTCATTATTACATACTTGTTCAATTTCTTTTACATAGTCGATTGAACCTACTTGGTATTTCGGTGTGCTCACCCCTACTTTGTTTCTTCCATGCAGATCGATCGCATAGATCCTATCAGGGTAGTTGACCTCATTCTACTAGAGTTTCCATCCATCTATCCTAGATTCTAGCGTTGAGGCTCAAACTTTGAGTCTCTATGGATCTATTGAGATTTCGTTTGTTGGTTTCCTTTAAGATTTCGTGTCTTACATTATCCGAAAGCGTTGTATTTACTTATTCGTACTACGTTAGATGCTCTTGTAGTCATGAGTTTGGGTTTTGGGATTTAAAATGATATTTTGGTTGCTTTTACTTTAGTTTTATTTTCTTTAGTTGCGATCCAGTTTTGGGACGTGACAGGTCGGTAGGAGCGCTTGTGTTCTTTATTGCTTTAATTAGATTTATCAAATCTTTGTTGGGTACCATGTTGTTGGGTATTCACCACTGCTTTGGATAATCTTATTTAAGGTTACCTTTTCATATTAGACTATATTTTTGTTCTACCTTTTATTTTTTTAGTTATTTTTTCTTAGGCTAAGTTACCTTGGTGGGTTAAAGGCAAGTGCCATCATACTCATTTTGGTTTGTGACATACAATGTAGATAATGGTTTCTGTCTCGTCTCTGACATATATGCATGTTAACTATTTCACTAGTACTGCTTTTATGTTAATAGAGAAAGAGGAAATGAACTTAATCAAATAGCTAAATGTGAACAAGCACATAGAATGAAACGTTATTTAATTGAACAAGTGTGGATTATTCATTGTGATTATGTTTGTTCTTGTGACTCTAATCATGGAATTAGGTGTCACAATTTGACACATATTGGATCAAATGTGATGTTTTGATACATATTAGATCGGGTGTCACATTTCAATACATATTGGATCTAGTATCACATGCTTACTATTGGATTGGGTGTCGTACTGACATGCTAACAATTTGGATATGGGCTCCATGAAAGGGCCATTGTTGATATGAATATGTTACTTGATAGTAATTGTTTGAATCATTCATTGTGATAGTATCTGTGTTGCAACCGTGACACTAGTACATATTGGATCGGGTATCACATTCCAACACGTATAAGATCAGATATCACTTTTAGACACATTATTAAATCAGGTGTCACATTCTGACACATATTGGATCGAGTGTCACATTTCGACATGCTAACTATTGAATCAGGTGTTGTGCTAACACACTAACAGTTTGGGTGTGGGTTCCATGAGAGGAAAAATATAGTTGCTATTTGTGAATAACTATGATTACATTTGCGATGATAGCAAAACTAAGATAACTTTATTAATCATTCTCATCTGGTGTAATAATTAGTATAAGAATTGAAAATTGATGCATTACTAAATTTTGTTTAATGGTTGTGTTATCCATGTTTCCATGTTAATGATGGGATTGCATATCATCTGTTTACCATATTACGTTTATTTGTTATATTCCATAGAACGAGGTATGAGGTTACGTGGTTAAGTGGAGAGTAGGTGTGGTGTTGTTAAGTTGGGATTTTGTGACTTATATTCAGGTATTGTTGGTATCCATTTAATTAGGTGTTTGATGGGATTGTTGGGAAAAGCATGAGATTCCATCTCCGCATAGACCACCCTAATGGATGAAATTCTGTTATGACGGCCAACTATAGCAGGACAGGTCTTGCCACGATAGGCCAGAATGGGTAGTAACGAAGAAGTCTTAAGATCTTAATGTGACCATTACGAGTTACTTACTAAATGTTTAAGCATAAGCATTGTCGATAATGATTAAACTAAAGTGGTAGAATGATAAGCCCAAAGTTAGTGGTTGTGGATTTTGGAAATCCTATTATGATGAATAGAACGGGTAGGCCCTAACTTGTATCAGAGTTGGTAGCGGAGCAAATAAAAGGTTGATATTACCGTTAATTTCTCCGGAAAGATCTCATTCCTAATCTTATTCCCCTGGTATGTCCACACATCTATCTCAACATCCTCTCTCCATAATGTGCATCTTCTGAACATGTGAACTTTTGATTAGCAACACTCCACCCCATATAGCAAAGACAATCTAGCTACCTGATGTTCATGCTCCAATAACAAAATAGTCGCAGTCAACAATAAACCTAACCAGACTTTAGGGTCGAACTCACAATGAATACGGGGCTTGACTATATAAATACACTATCAATCATTTCAAGCATTGATTACTAAAGTCTCTAAGATGGGGGTAGAGGTTTGTGATTCAAGAACAAAACATAAAAATAAACACTACATTAGTTATGCGGGAAGACAATCAAATTGAGAGACAACTTGGGAATTATGTTCCCCATGATTCATTGACTCAAGTACCCTAGGCAACATAACCCTAATTGGGAATTCACATGATGGATGGTAACTTAGGTTATTCCAGCCCTCTTGTGAAGGTAAAGGTCGAATTTCACCATAAAGCTTGGTCAGCAACCATGGTGTGCCAACTAACCATTACCCATTGTCCCAGTCAACCTCCCCTTGGTCAAGTTTGGTTGATTAGAGGAGAATACATCAATCGGATCCCGTCATTTACTTCCCTTTTTCTATTCATCACTACCTTGGTCGGGATCATGATAGTAGGCAAGGTTTTGTGTTGGCCACCACTAAACAACAATCAAAATGAAGGGAATTAAACAATATATGAAAAACCCCAACCAAAGAAATGCACAAAGTCTAGGTTAGTAAAGTCAACTACTCAGGGTTACACAACCCCAAGTTGTGGGTGCTTAGCTACTCATGGCTAAAATCAACAACAATGAATGTAAAAGACATAGTTGGGAGTTTACCCAAAACAATGAAGAACAACAACACCTTCAAGTTGGAAACCAAAAGCTTTGATGAATAGAAGATGAATACAATGTGATTTTCCAAACCATCAAAATGGGTCTTCCAATTAAAAATTAAAATCTACACTAATCCTATAAAATATTCTAGAGAGAATATTCAAAGTAAATCTCCCAAGAATATTCAAGTCTCAAATATGCAAACAGGCCATTTCTAAAACCCTATCATTAAGTATTTACACTACTTACAATTTCACCCTAAATATTAAATAGAAGAGACAGCTGCAAGCAGATAGGTCGCACAGATACGGCTCATAGGGTGACATACGAGTCGTAATCGGGGTCTCGTAGTCATCATTTGACATTTTGAACTTGACTGTTATGACCCAATGTTACGAGTCGTTGCTTGGACTACGAAACATATGCTCTTCTCGTAGTCTAGGACTTCCATTCTTAATTCAAACTTTCAGCTCACTGTTCCTTGCTATGATCCCACCTATACGAGTCATAATGAGGCCTACGACTGGTAGAGTGGACTCGTAGGGCTGACCTCCACTTAGTTGATTCCTGATATTGCTCATTGTTTCTTGCTATGAGAGCACCTTATGATTCGTAGCTTCGGCTACGACTCGTAGGATGGATCGTATGTCCTGCACTTCAGCAAAATTTGCAATTTTCTCCCAAAATCATACCAATCTATCTTTTCTGCAATTACAACATAAAAACACATAAAACCATAAAAAGTCACATTATAAACTTGCAAAATCCCTTGTTTTAGGCACCAAATGTGTTGTATTTTGATAGCATATCAACACCCTCAACTTAAAACTATTGTTTGTCCTCAAGCGATGACTCAATCTAAGCAGACAATGAGAAACACATAGCGGCTACTCTTATGGCATATACATCATTTGACTTCACTTCAGGTACCTAACTCTTATTTCCAAAACCTGATTACAGAGCTACTAAGCATACCAAGACACAACGATTTATTGACAATCCAATTGTGACAAGCGAAGGAGTATCAACAATCCACAATTACTGGACTAGTCATGTGCCAATCATGCAGTGCAAATGCCCTTACAGAAAAGAAGTCCATCTTTCTCACTCAAATACATTTAAAATTCAAGGATTGTGCAAGCATTCTCACTCTCACTAATTAAATTCATGCATAATGACTAACACCATATGCTTGCCTCTATACTCAACTCTGGACTTATGACAAAGTGGATTTGGATCACTTTAGGACTTAATGGGCTTGTAAATAGGCTTATTGGGCTTTGGTATGACATTTTAGGCAATAGTGACTAAAAGCTATCCTTAAACCCTGTTTTGCAACACTCTTACCTCCATATCTCCACCATTATCATTTTATCCACCCTTATTTTTCCTTTTCAAGCTTTTCCCAGGTGTTTTCTTTCTCTTTTTCAGTTGTGCCTTATTTTCAAACTAAGTTTGCTATTCTCTTCAATCTAAGGCAACTTTTCATTTCTTTTTCTCACCCGGCACATGACTTTTCTTTTCTTTCTTTCTTTCTCAACTAACCACCCCATTTTCATTACTTTACCAAAATAAAGACCACCCTCAAATCAAGCTTTTAGCCTGAGGTGAGGTACACAATATCCATTCACCTAAACTAGGGCCATTTTTGGTAGCCACCCTCAACTTAGGCCTTTTGCCTCAATCAAGGTTCACATGTTCAAGAATAAACTAGGATCAATATCAAGGTATTTCACAAAATAAGGCTAGGCTATCTAGGTGTCAAGAAAGAACATGCACATGAAAGACGCAAGCATTTGGAACAAGGGATAAACTATCGCATGTGGTAGGTCATTTAGGCAAAAATGGATTTCACTAAAAAAACAATAGCCTAAGACCCTTTCCCAATCAACCACATCATTTGTCCAATCTTAGAGTAATATGGGAAGTTCTGAGTCCATATATAATACATGAATGCGGCAAAATAAGCTCACACAACATGACATAGTATACACAATCAAATATAGACTCACAGGTCAAGCTTCAAGCATCAACTTGCCTTCTCTTTATCATAATAAATATTTTCAAATAATCACATGAATGAATGCAAAAATAACCAACAATATCAAAAAGTTTGAGGGTACCAAATTTTCAAAATATCGAAAAAGCATTTCAAAATTGTATATATGCCAAAAGATATTAACTACTATATGTCTACAAATTATCTGCACTACCTAAACATGTTGGTTCAACAGCAATTAAAAACATCCACAAAGAAAAAGAAACACGGCAAGAAAACCTTGGAATCAAAAATAGTGGAAGTTTGGACTCGAGGTTACTCAGACTTCACCCTAATCCATAACTTCCCCCATCTCACCAAAAGAAAATACTTTGTCTGAAAGTAAACATATATATATATATATATATATATATAGAGAGAGAGAGAGAGAGAGAGAGTGAGAGAGTGAGAGAGAGAGAGAAGCTTTTAAAATTCAAAATGGGAAACAATCATCCAACAAGTTACATGAAAACCCAATATCCAAAATAAAACATCCATAAAATCAATAATAAAACAAATTGTCTAAAGAAAAAACATAAAGAGAACAAAGTATCCAAAATAATCAATAAGGTCAGGGGGTCAAAAATATCAAACACATGGTGCTCAAGGACGAGATATTCCATAATTACTACATACCATGCAATTTAAAGACAAAATTCAACCACTTACCAAAGGATAGGGGATCTCTCAACTTTGCTCCAAGGAATTGATTTATTTCGTGTATGTTTGCCAAATATAAACTTGTGAGAGAGTTTATAAGATTTTATAAGGTCACTAAACCGACTTACTTTGAGGAAAATGTATTTTATGTCAAGAGCATCTTAAAAGAAAAATGGTCCAATAAGGTGGCTGCCCTATTTTTATCTTTTTCCTTCCTTATTTATTTTATTGACACCTAATAATCATTATTAAGGTTTGTTTAACATATATAATTGCACAAAAGTAAATAAATTACACTAAAACGAATCCTTCATTCATTCATTTCTATGATTACACTAAAATGAACCCTTCCTTCATTCAGTTCTATGATTCAAGAAAATTGATTTCTCTAACGACAGAAACGCAAGTCAAAGAGTTGTGAAGTAGGGGTTGGTTTTATATTGAGGGAACACCTTTTTAAAAGTGAATACATTATTTAATAATAAGAGTATTACAACACAGACTCTCAAATAATGTTTTTTCATCACAAGTAAACTCCAACTCATCATACAAACACTGTCAATCACTGATTTCACATGGTTGTTATCAAAACTACCTAACAACACATTAATCACAAAAAAATTTGATGGATATCATTTTTCAACAAAACCAAAATATATATATTTATATATATTATGCCATAGATTTTAGTACAATATGCAACTAACACTACCTACACATCCTAAACATGCTAGTTCAATAGAAAGTAAATGTCCTTAGGGAAAGAACACATGCAAGAAAATCTCGCGGACTCAAAAATTGGGATAGTTATAGGCCATGGTTACTCAGACTTTGCCGAGGCTTATAACTACCCACACCCCACCGAAAAAGATTTGCATTGTCCTCAATGCAACAAAATAAACCAAAATATAGTATTAAGGTCAAGAAGGGACATATCTGGTTGCCTAAGCACTAGTCTCCATCTGCATATCATCGCCCATAGCCTGCTAGGCGGTCTCCTCAAAAGTGGCATCTATTGAGGGTCCAGCACCCCTTACTATTTCCTGAACGCGTGTCTATCTCGCCATCTCATCTATAATAGAGGATTGTGTGGCAATCGCTATGCACTTCTTCTCTAATCTCTCGGCCTCTCATCTCATATTATCTAGATCCTTAGACTCAAGATGAGGCCTCTTCCCAGAAGTGTGAGGTGGTGACTTAGCAGCTAAGAAATCAATCTCTGCCTCAGTAGTAGTATCGGGCAGAGGAAGCACGAACAATGCTAATTCCACTTCTCTTATCTTGGTATGGAGCTGCTGGAACTCCTCCTAAATAGGTGTAACATTAGTAGGCTAGGTTTAACTGAGGCTCCACTTCACTCACCTCTTAAAAGTATCTATGCGGCCATGTAACAATGCATCTAATCTTTAATCCTCTTCAGCTTCCCATGTAGCCTTTTCAACTGATTGGCTTCTCCACAAAACCTTTACAGATGAAATCTCTTTTTCTCAACTTGCAAACCTGACGATCAATGATTTAGACTAGGAACTCTTCATAACTCAAACTATTCTTCACTCCAATGCTTTCAATAGACACAACCAAGGATGGATCTCCCAAACACTTCTTAAGCATAGAAATGTGAAATATCAGATGGATGGTTGCCAAATCTGGTGGTAGCTCCAACTCATAAGCTATGTTTCCCACTCTTCCCACAATTTGGTAGTGACCAATGTATCAAGGACTCAACTTCTCCTTCTTTTTGAACCTCATCATACCCTTCATCGGTGACACTTTCAGATACACTCAATCGTTGACCTCAAACTCCAAGTCTCTTCTTCTAAGATCAGTGCTGGACTTTTGACAACTCTGTACAATTCTCAATCTCTGTTTAGCCTAATGTACCAAGTCTGGCCCAATCAACCCTCCTTCACCTACCTCAAACCATCCAATTTGTGATCTACATCTCCTCTCTTGAACAACCTCATAAAGAGCCATTTGGATACTTGAATGAAAGTTGTTGTTATACAAAAATTCAAGTAGAAGCAAGTGGTCATCCCAATTACCTTTGAAGTCCATGATGGAGGCTCTCAACATATCCTCCAAGGTATTAATTGTGTGCTTTGTCTGGCCATCGGTTTGTGGATGGAAAGCAATGCTAAGGTTCATCTTTCAACCTAATCCTTTATGGAAACACCTCCAAAATTGAGCAGTGAATTGGACTCCTCTGTCTGAAGTGATAGACAACGGAACTCCATGCATTCTAACAATCTCCTTTACGTATAACCAGGCATAATCCTCTGCAGCATCAGTCGTCTTTACTTCTAAGAAGTGAGTGGATTTGGTCATTCTTTCAACTATCACCTATATTTAATCATGTTGTCTATAGGACCTCGGCAAGCCTGTGACGAAGTCCATATTGATCATATCTCATTTCTATTTCAAAAATCTCAAAATTTTGAGCTACTCCACATGACCTTTGGTGCTTAATTTTAACTTATTGGCAATTCAGGCACTTGGACACGAACTCAACAATGACTTTCTTTATTCCACTCCACCAGTAGACTTCTCTCAAGTCCCGGTACATCTTGGTAGACCCTGAATAGATGGAAAATTTGGACTTATGGGCCTTTTCCATGATCCTCTCTTGAACACCATCAACATCTAGAATACTCAATCTACTTTGATACCCCAATACTCCATCGCCCCCCCCCCCCCCGGGTAAAAGCCATCACCTTCTGCTTATACACATCCTCCTTTAACTATAACAAAATAGGATCTTGATCTTGTTTGTCCTTCACCTATACTACTAGAGATGATGCACACCCATTATGCATAAGAACTCCTCCTTCGCCCAACTCATCTAGTTGAACTCCCAATCATGCCAGCCGATGAACCTCTCTGGCCAACTCCTTTTTCTCTTTCTCTAATGGGCAGTGCTCCCCATGGATAACCTGTTAAGAGCATCAACAACCACACTAGCTTTACCGTGATGGTAGAGGATGCTTATATCATAGTCTTTGAAAAACTCATGCCATTTTCTCTGCCTCAAGTTAAGCTATTTCTGGGTGAAGATGTATTGCAGGCTCATGTGGTTTATGAATTATTCACATATGCTCCATATAAGTAGTGGCGCCAAATCTTGAGTGTAAACACCACCGCAGCCAATTCTAAGTCATGAGTTGTATACTTCCTCTCATGTTTCTTTAGTTTCTAGAAGAATATGCTATGGCCTTATCTCTGTACATCAGAACACATCCAATTCCACTCTAGAAGCATCACAATAGATCACAAAATCATCAGTCCCTTCAAGTAGAGTCAATATTGGTATAGTCGTCAATCTGGTTTTCAACTCTTGAAAACTCTTCTCACACTCGTCGAACCATTGAAACTTAGCTTTCTTTTGAGACATCTTAGTCATTGGCGAGGATAAAGAAGAGAAGCCCTTAACAAATTTGCGATAGTAACCAGCCAAACCTAGAAAACTCCTTATGTTTGTTAGATAAGTAGGTCTAGGCTAGTTCTTAATTGCCTCAAACTTCTTCATATCCACTAAAATACAATCACCGAGACAATATAGCCCAAAAAATGACACTGAGTTAAGCCAATACTCACATTTTGAAAATTTGGCATACAACTCCTTATCCCTAAGGGTTTGAAGAACAATTAAGAGGTGATCAACATGTTCTTCCTCGTCTCTAGAGTACACCAAAATATCATCAATGAACACAATTATGAGCATACCAAGATACTATCTAAATACTCTGTTCATCAAGTCTATGAAAGCAGTAGGAGCATATTCCAATCCGAAGGAAATTACTAGAAACTTAAAGTGACTATATTAGGTTCGAAAAGTCATCTTCGGAATGTCATATTCTCTCACTTTCAACTAGTGATAGCCTAATCTGAGGTCTATCTTGGAGAAAAATAGTGGCACCCTAAAGTTGGTTAAATAAGTCATCAATCCTCGGAAGAGGACATTTTTTCTTAATGGTTACTTTATTCGACTTGCGATAATCTATAGACATCCTGAGGGAACCATCTTTATTTCGAACAAATAGGACTAGAGCACCCCATGGAGAGACACTCGGCCTAATAAATCTCTTATCCAAGAGATCTTTCAATTGGTTTTTCAGTTCTTTCAACTCACCAAGAGCTATTCTATATGGACAAATAAAGATAGGTTGGGTAATAGGGAGAACAACAATCCCAAATTCAATCTCCCTATTAGGAGGAACGCCAGGCAAATCATCAGGGAAGACATCAGAAAACTCATGGACAATAGGAACTGACTCAAATGGTGGAGACTCTGTATCATCAATCTTAACTCGCACAAGGTGATAGATACATCTTTTTGAGATTAGTTTTCTAGCCTTAAGGTAGGAAATAAACTTATTACCCTTCCACTCAATGACAACCTCATTTTGAAACTAGAATTTAACACTTTGGGTTCTACAATCAATAGAGGCATGATAGGCGTGAAGCCAATACATGCAAAGAATCACATCAAAGTCAATCATCTCTAACTCAACTAAGTCTGCCAAAGTATCTCTATGATAGATAGATACTAAGCAATCTCTATATATCCTTTAAGCTAGAATGGACTCAACAGTAGGAGTAGAAAAACTGAAGGGCTAACGAAGACATTCAGGAAAAATCTCAAACTTACTAGCCACAAATGGGGTTAAAATGACAAAGTGGCACCTATGTCAAGCAAAGCATACACCTCATAGTAAAATACTCGAAGCATACTTGTGACAACATCTAGTGTAACTTTCTGATCCTTTCAATTTTTTATTACATAAGGTTGATTTGTACCCCTGCTCGTACTAGTCGTGTCACCTCTTTGTGGTACTGCTGAAGACTGAGCTTTATTACCTCTATCATCCTTCCTCTTTATTTGGCATTCATTCTGGAAGTGACCAGTCGGTCTACACATATAAAAAGCATTTGTTCCCTTACGACACTCACCTGGATAGAGTTTACCATACTTGCCACATGGTGGTTTTCCCCTTGAATCTTGAGTGACACTAGCTTGGGATTGAGAAACCTGATCTATGTATTTCTGATAGCCCTAAGACTTATGATCATACCTATTACTCGGGGCTGGTGTACTTGCTGAAGATGGTGCATAGTTCAAAGGCCTCTTCTAAAAATAGGATTTGTTCCCCTTACCCTGCCTATGTCGGCTAGGCTCATACCTTGCTAACTTAGCCTTTTTTTCTCTAGTGCTCATCCCTATTCCTTTTCTTTTCCTCCTCAATCTGTTGCGTATAGACCATAAGCCTAGAGATGTCCATGTTGAAAATCAGCAATGTTGCCTTACACTCCTTCTTCACATATCTACCTAAGCCAGATACGAACTTTCTCATCCTAGATCTCGTGTCAAGGACCATCTTTGGAGCATATCTAGATAACGGTATGAACTTAAGGCTATATTATTTGACAGACATCCCCTCTTGCTTCAAGTTGACAAACTCCTCCACCTTCGCTTCGCTCAACTCTCGTAGAAAGAAATGATCAAGAAAGGCACTATCAAAGTCATCCCAAATGGTAGGCTTAGTATCCTCACCTCGGCTTTCTTCCCATTGATTGTACCAGACATTTTCAACATCCTTGAGTTGATAGGAAACAGGCTCAACTTCCTCTATCTTGTTTGCATGCATAGCTCTCAACACTTTCCTCATCTCATCAATAAAGTTCTGGGGGTATTTCTTAACCTTTGATCCAGTAAAAATTGGTGATTCATCCTAAAAAAATCTCAGTCTGGTGGCAGCTATCGACTCTTGAGTATTAGAACTAGGAGTCTATGAACTCTTGTTCCCACTCTGAGCAACTACCAGTTAGTTGAGTATAGCGATAGCTCCTCTAAAATCAGCCTATGTGGTAAGAGTAGGTGAGGTAGTTGGTGGCTGAGTTGTTCAAGCGGCTCTAACAGGTCGACCTCTACCCCTTGTCTCCATTTTAGGAGGCAACTATGGAGTGGGATTATTAGCAATGCTGGCTGAGGCATTTCTCTGGGTCAAGATACGTTTAGTAGGCATGATGCAAGCGCACAACACATGAGATAGAAAAGGGCTTTGTAAAGTTAATAACTCTACTGCACGAACTCTAAATACAAGAAAGTGTAACAATTCCTAATGACCTACAGCCTTTTGCTTGTAAAGTATGGTGTAAAACAGACTCATGAACAAGACTCTACTAGATATGGCTTCATAGACTCTCTAGGATTCTTGAACTTTGTGCTCTGATACTAAGTTTGTTATGCCCCGGGAGGGTACCTTTGGCGTGGCTGGCACTCAGAGACTATTGCTAGCCCCCAAGCAAACCACCTGGCCTCATAACATTTGTTCAATCATAATATAATAACGGAATACATCGATAAATAAGGATGCTAAATTAAATAGTAATGATAAATTGAAAACCAATGGCCAAAGGCCAAACAGTCTATCCATCAACTAAGTAAGATAAGTGCGAAAAAAAACTAGTCAATAATAACATTCAATCACAACTCGATAATCTAATCTATGAAGCCTCTAAAACATCTGAAAAATGGTGCCATTGACAGACCCATGGCTATCTCTCAAGAGAATAAGATACATCTAACTCAAGCTAGAATGAAAATTTAATGTACTCCGAGAGTAGGGGAGGGCTCACAAATTAACTGAAACCAAATAGGTCCTCAATGGGGCACCTGCTGATGAGCACTAGTGCCTATCTTTGCATCATAGAAAAATACAGGCCCAATTAGACGTCAATATGTGGAATGTACGAGTATGTAAAATTGCAAAAAGAAACATATAAAGGAAGAATAACATTATCTCAAATAACTCAACTCAAGAAATAAAAAACTCAAACATCATGTCAAGAGTCTAAATTAAGAATATAATTTAGACAATGACTACTCATCTATCATCTACATCTCATCTACTTAGAGTACTATCAAGGTCTATTTGGGAGTTTACCTTACCGACAAACATCACCCATGAGCTGGTGATGATACAACAAAGTAATGTCGTTGCTGTATTCATCTGATACCCTACCGAGGATGTAAAAAATCTCATCAGTGGATCCAAAATAAGTAACATCAAGTCCTCATTTTGGTATAATAGGAAATATCCAATTTTACTATTCAATCATCTCCTACACCGGCTACCTAGTTATTGAGTTCGAGTCAGACTTACTCTTACTAGGTACGGTGCTTAATACTCCTCCCAAGACTTAATATGCTCATAAGGCATAAACTCAATAGTTAACTCATTTATCTTGTCTCATTGGACATTTATCAACTTAGCTCATCACATCAACTATCAACCCTTTGGTTACATCATTTTCCGGTTCAGTTCTTGACTTATCCGTACTCAATCATATATCATTCTAACTCATAGCATTTAGGGGAACAAATGTAAAATTAAATCATTTAGGGATTCCATAGACTCTTTAGGTTCAAAATAAGCTCATGCATATTCAATTACGTAAAATATGTGAAAATAATAAGAAACCATGCTAGGGTTCATGCAGTAAGGTAAAATAATGAAATTCAAGTAATTAAATTATAAGAATAGTAATTCATGCAAGATTATATAGAAATATATTAGATTTCAAGATTAACTTTCAAGAAACATTGATGAGAGACTAAATTTACTCATATCACCATCAATCCGAGTTATGGGGAACACAGAAGAACAGAATCCATGTTTTGGTTAGCCTTACATACATGGGACCTTTGAAGAATAGTCAACTCTCAAAGAATCTCTACTCAGTGCATGGAACCCTAGCTTTCTCCCCTTCTTTGATGCTTTCTAGAATTTATAAGTGATTTTGAGGAGAAATACCTTTAGTGTACTAATAAGGGGTCTAAGGCAAGTCCAAGATGACGTGGGTATTAACTAAAAAGGATATAAAAAGACAAAATTACCCCTCAAGAAGAACTATTGAACTGGACCACGAACCCCTTTTTACGGCCCGTGAGTTGGGTTACGGGTCATGGTCCTCTCTCGTGGAAAGTAGATCAAAATTGTCAATTTTTGAATCTTATTCTACGAACTATCATATGACACATGGAACATGTTACAAGTCATGTTCCAATTCGTAGAACCTAGACCAAGATTAAAGATTTTCTAGATCTTGTTCAACAACTTGATAGACGACTCGTGGAACATGTAACATATCATATTCCCTCTCATAAAATACCTTTCATAGTTAACCAAAATTCTTCAACTCTGGAACACCTTCTATGACCTGGTCCACGGGTCGTAATTTAGACTATAGCTTATAAATCCTCTCATAGAACTAGTCAGAGGATTTGTTTCACTTTCAAAATTTTTTGGGTGTCACCAGTGGTTAGGAAGGGCCTTCCCAAGATGTTTAGGACTTCAAAGTCGACCTCACAATCCAGGAACGCAAAGTGTACAGGGAATATGAACTTTTCCACTTTGACGAGAATGTCATACAGTATCCATGCAGGCTTCTTCACTGTCCTGTAAGCCATCAACAACTGCATGCTTATTGTTGTAGGGGATCCCAAGCCTAATTTCTTGAACATTACAAGAGGAATTAAATTGATGTTGGCTCTTAAGTCTCATAATGCCTTTGCAAAGTTCACATCCTTGATGGTACAGGGTATGGTGAATGCTCTGGGATCCTCTTTCTTCCGCACTAATGACCTTGTTCCAATAGAACTGCAATGCTGAAACTCTTGCATGAGCGCTTGGCTCACAGTCTTCTTCTTTTTCACTAAGCCCTTCATGAACTTGGCATATCCTGGCATTTTCTACAATGCCTCAATGAGAGAAATACTGATAGTTAGCTACTTTAATATGGAGATGAAATGTTTAAACTCACCTTCCTCCTCCTTCTTCTTGAGTCTTCGAGTGAAAAGAGGTGGAGGCCTAGGTATAGTTTTTCAATTTCTCTGGTGTCACGTCTTCATCGCTCACCCCATCCTTGGGTTTTGATTCCTAATCTTTGCATCTTTGCTCTCTACCATGTCCGCATGAACCTCATTATTATCTACCAACATCAGTGGATCAATAGTCTACTTTCCACCTCGTGTCATCATTGCAATGCACTGCCCATCATTCTTCGAATTCTGCAGTATGTTGCTTGGTAGTATACCTTTTTATGCTAGTTTAATTATGTAGACATTTGATCAAACTACTGATCCACCTGCTTGATAGCCACAGAATGAGACTCGTTCTTCTAATTAATGCTTGAGATGTCAAATTTCATTCCCATCAAGGTCTCATCCTAGGTGGAAAACTTTTGTAACAATCTATTAAACATCTCTTCAATCCTCGAACTATCAGCCCAAGAATCACGACTATGCATTTGTGCATAGGACGATTCCTATACCTATATCTACGTTCCCAATCACCATCTCTTTCTTGTCCCTAGTATCTATCATAGTAGCCATCTAGATTGTTGTCACTGAAACCATTGCCTCTATTGAAGTTCTAACCTTGATTATCTTGACCTTGGAACTAGTAGTCCTAATTAGACCCTTGTGCATTGATTTGAACCCCCCCCCTCCCCACAATCTGATTAGTCACAAAGCATGTGTCTTCCTTATACTAAGGCTCCTTATACATGGGTGCTTGTGGAGGCTGATAATTCTCTATATTTACTCATTCCCAACTCTATTTCATCAACAACCTCACATTAGTACTGAATCATGCCAACTCTTTTATCATCTCTTTGTTTATCTTGGCTTGCTCTGAACTGGTACTAATTAAGAAGAGCTTTTAATAGTCGACTTGTCTCTCAATCCCCATGCACGATTTGTCTTTACCACTTTTTCCAGTCATTCAGCTATAATCGAAAATGGACAACTAAGAATGAGCCACTATTATTATGTGAGCCAAAAATTTACAATTATCATCCAATGTCCGATAGAGAATCTCCACCAAGAAATCACCAACAATCTTATTATCCAGAGCACTCCTCAAACATTTTGTAACTCTCTCCCACATAGTACTGATTGAATCACCAGGCAACTACTTAAAGTTGTTGATGTGATCCTTCAACTTTAGCTTCTTTGATCTTTGAAAGAACCTTTCCAAAAAGGTTTCTGCATTTCTACCCAAGTGGTGATAGAAATCTATGGGAATTCGGATAACCATAATGTCGTTTCTTCTATAAGAGATAATGGGAAGACACGGAGCCGATGGCATCCATGGATAAATTTTAGTTTCCCATCATACTCTTGCAAACAAAGACGATATTGTGTAGATGTTACGGATCCTCTGATGGTAAGCCTGTAAACAACCCTCCATTTTGCAGCATTTGTAATAATCCACTCGAAACAACGAACTTTGTGTTATGCGATAGAAGAGGTAGCACAATATCTCTAATGATATCCACTGCCATAGGTTCAAGCCTTTACTGATTGTATGTATTAGTAGTAGCTTGAAGATCCTGTGGTGGTGGATGCACATGCTTATGTGGTAGTGGGTTATCATTATTAAGATTTTGAGCAAGATTTGCATGATTATTTGATGTGATGTCCAAGGTCATTCTTCTTAATGTTCTTTGGATCTTTGGGTCAAATGGAGTAAGGGATTGCCTCGACTATGAGTATGGGGCATATACTACACATGTATGCTAAAACAAAACAAAAACTAAAGAAAATGTAAAATAAGCATTGATTCACAAATCACCCTAATTAAACTAGTCTAACATTTTTGTTCCTTGGCAACGGCGCTAACATTTTGATGTCGCCCAAACTACACCTGTCACCGAAGGTATAAGTGGTCGCTGTCAAAATATAAAATCTAATCAGGGTTAGGGTCGATCCCACAAGGAATAAGATCTAGGACTAGAGTAATTTTGAGCAATTAGGATGAATTATTCTACTTATCTCCCAAAAGATGGGGTTTTGTTATATGAAATAATTAAACCTAAACTAGAAATCAATCGAGAAGTGCAAGTATTGTGAAACCAATGAGACAAGTAACTAGGGTATTATGTTCCCCATGAATTCCTGACTTAGTATAGCCAGATAGTAGAGGTTAAAATGGCATGCCTGCAGAGTGGGAGGAGTTTGAAACTGCTTTGCTTGACAATTTCTTTCACCAAGAGTTAAGTGAGGCGAAGCTTGATGAGTTTGTGAACTTGAAGTAAGGAGCGACGACTGTTAATAAGTACAGCCTCAAGTTTACAAACTATCCAGATATGCTCCGGAGATGGTCCAAGACATGAGGGCAAGGATGAGGAAGTTCGTGTCTGGCTTGGGCAGGCATGTATAAAAGGAATACAAAATAACCTAGTTGATCCAAAGCATGGACATCTCCAGGATTATTGTGTACGCCCAATAGAGAGAGGAGGATAAGAAGAGAGCTAGAGAAGAACACATGAACAGGAAAACAAAATCAGAAGGGCATGAGCCTAATCAACAGAGACAGAATAAAGGTGACAAGTCTTACTTTCAAAAGTGTTCTTCTCATTATACCCCCCTGCAACTATTGTGCCAGTCCAACAGAACAAGTATGATCGAAAATAGAAGTCTTATTGTTACTAGAATTTCAGAGCCCATGGTTCTCAATCTCAAGCTAGTGTGACCCAAGGTACGAAAGGGAAGCCACCTTGTTACAAGTGTAGTAAACTCTATCTGGGTGAGTGTCATGTGGGCAAGGATGTTTGCTACTCTTATGGGTAGACTGGTCACTTTCAGTATGAGTTTTTGAAGAAGAGACGAGGTGAAGGGAGCAACAGAGCACAGTCCTCCGCAACACCCCCAACTGGCAGTTATCAGAAGGGTACTACTACAGGTACAGCAGGCCAAACGAACTATATTTATGCCATGGGTAATCATCAAGATCAGGAAGCAGCACCAGATGTTGTTGCGGGTATGCTTCAAGTCTTTACTTTTGATTGTTATGCATTGCTTGACCCTGGGTGCCACTCTGTCTTTTGTAACCCCTTATGTGGCTGGTAAATTTGGAATTCTTCCAGAGTGTTTTCTTAAACCCTTTATTATTTCCACCCCTACTGATAAGTCTATCTTAGCTGAGAGGGTTTACAGTGATTGTGTAGTATCCATTTATCATAGAGATACCTTGGTTGATTTGGTAGAATTGGAAATAGTTGAGTATGATGTGATCATTGGCATAGATTGGCTCTACGCCTATTATGCATCGACGGAGTTAAGGAACCAAATTTTTAAGTTTCAATTTCCTAATAAACCTTTCTTAGAGTGGAATAAGAGTTCTATTTCACCTAAAGGCAAGTTTATCTCTTATCTTAGAGCTACAAAGTTGATCTCCAAGGGTTGTATTTATCACCTCTTGCGAGTTAAGTCTGATAATGTTGAGTTTCCTATTCTTGAGTCAGTCTTGATTGTGAATGAGTTTCTCAAAGTGTTTCCTGATCATCTACCTAAAGTCCCTCCTGATAGGGAGATTGACTTTTGGATTGATGTCCTCCCTGATACCTATCCTATCTCGATTCCACCTTACCGAATGACCTCCGTTGAATTGAAGAAATTGAAAGAGCAGTTGAAAGACTTGCTAGATAAAGATTCCATAAGACCTAGTGTTTCTCCTTGTGGTGCTCATATTTTATTTGTGTGTAAGAAAGATAGGTCTCTCAGAATGTGTATAGATTATCGACAACTGAATAAGGTCATGATAAAGAATAAGTATCCACTCCCCATGATAGATGATCTATTTGACCAACTTTAGGGTGCCTCTTGCTTTTCCAAGACAAACTTTCGATCAGGTTACCATCAGTTGAAGGTGAGGGAATGTAATACTGCTAAGATAGCCATTAGGACACGGTATGGCCACTTTGAGTTTTTGGTCATGTCCTTTGGGTTAACTAATACACCTGCAACATTCATGGACTTAATGAATAGAGTATATAGACTGTATCTTGACATGTTCGTGATTGTATTTATTGATGATATCCTGGTATAATCTAAGGATGAAAAGGAGCATGCCAATCATCTTAGAGTGGTTTCACAAAATCTTAAATACCATGAATTGTATGCAAAGTTTTCAAGTGTATGTTTTGACTCAAGTTCGTAGCCTTCCTAGGTCATGTTGTCTCATGCGATCGTATTCGAGTGGATGCCAAGAAAATTGAACCGATTTAGACCTAGCGCAGACCGACCTCTCCCACTGAGATACGGAGTTTCTTGGGGTTGACGGCCTACTACTGCAGATTTGTTGAGGGTTTTTCTACCTTATCTGTACCATTAACAAAGCTAACGCATAAAAAGGTTAAGTTTCAGTACTTCGATGAATATGAAAGAAAGCATCCAGGAGTTGAAGACTAGACTGACTACCGCCCAAGTTTTGACTTGCCCGATGGGATAGAAGACTTCATGATATACTGTGATGCATCCATAGTTGGACTTAGTTGTGTGCTGATGCAGAGAGGGAAGGTGATAGCATATGCTTCCAGGAAACTTAATATTTATGAGAAGAACTATCTGACTTATGATCTCAAGTTGGAAGTAGTGATGTTCACACTTAAAATCTAGCGCCACTACTTGTATTAAGTGCATGTGGATATGTTCGCTGATCACAAGAGCTTGCAATATGCTTTCAGTCAGAAATAGCTCAACCTACGGAAAATGAGATGGCTGGAGTTGCTCAATGATTATGACATGAGCATTCTCTATCACTCAGGTAAATCTAACATAGTTGTTGATGATTTTAGTAGGTTGTCTATGGGTAGCACTGCATATGTGGAGGAAGGAAAGAAAGAGTTGGCTAAGAAAGAGCACAAGTTGGCCCGATTGGTAGTACAACTTGAGTAGAATAATAAAGGAAATGTCAACGTCCAAAATAGGTCTACTTCATCCTTAGTGTCAGAGGTGAAGGAAAAGCAAGACCAGGACCCTGTCTTGTCCCAATTAAAAGAAGATGTTCATAAGCAAAAGGTGATGGTCTTCTCCAAATGGGGAGATCGGATGTTGAGGTACCAGGGTAGACTGTGTGTTCCCAACGTTGATGGCGTTCAAGAGAGGATAATGGCCGAAGCTCATAGCTTCAGGTATTCTATTCATCCTGGCTCCACCAAGATATACCGCGATTTTAGAGAAATCTATTGGTTGAATAGGATGAAGAAGCACATTGCTGAATTTTTTTCTAAGTGTCCCAATTTTCAACATGTCATGGTTGAACACCAAAGACCTTGCGAGTTATCTCATTACTTTGAAATTCCAGAGTGAAAATGGGAGATGATCAATATGGATTTCATTACCGGCTTACCAAGGTCCTAAAAGCAACATGATTCGATATGGGTGATAATGGTTAGGATGACTAAATTAGCCCACTTCTTGGTAGTCAAGACCACTAATATGGCTATGAAATATGCTCAGTTATATATTCGTGAGATTGTGAGGTTGCATAGAGTTCCCTTGTCTATCATCTCAAGCAGGGGAGCTAAATTCATCTCCCTATTTTGGAGATTTTGTCAGAAGGGATTGGGTAGGAAGGTGAATCTGAGCACAACTATCTATCCTCAGACAAATGGACAGACTGAGTGCACCATTCAAACCTTGGAGGATATATTGAGAGCTTCTGTCCTTAACTTCAAGGAGAATTAGGACAACCATCGGTCATTGATTGAGTTTGTGTATAACAATAGTTATCATGCAAGTATCCAAATGGACCCTCATAAAGCTTTGTATGGGAGAAGATGTAGATCAACAATAGGGTGGTCTGAGGTTGGCGAAGCTGAATTGATTAGACATGATATTGTTCAACAATCCATGGAGAAGGTGAAGGTCATTCGAGAAAGGTTGAAGACTGAACAAGTCACCAAAAGTCTTACACTGACGTAAGGAGAAGAGACTTGGAGTTTGAGGTGGGTGATTGGGTGTACTTGAAAGTGTCACCCATAAAGGTTATCCTGAGGTTCGGCAAGAAGGGGAAGTTAAGTGCGCGTCATATCGGACCCTATCAGATTTTGAGGAGGATTGCGAAGGTCACTAATGAGTTAGACTTATCTTCCGAGCTAGATGGGATCCATCCGTTATTTCACGTGTTGATGCTGAAGAAATGTTCAGGAGATCCCACTTTGGTGGTCCCTATTGAGAGTATGGGAATATAAGATAGTATCTCCTAAGAGGACATTCCGGTAAAAAGTCTTGATAGTCAAGCTTGTAAGTTGAGGAATAAAGAAATAGCCTCCATCAAAGTTCTATGGAGGAACCAATTTGTTTAGTAAGCTACATGGGAAGCTAAGGAAGCTTTGAAGATCAAGTACCCTCACATATTCGGGCCAAATGACTAGGATATTGGATGTAATGTCCCTGACCTTAACTTGATTGAAGTTTCTATTCATGAATAAATGTGCCCATTCTATTTTTGATCTCTAAGTAGAGGTTATAGAGAGGTTGATGGATGGTGCAGAGTTCAAGGCAACCGAGTGGGTATTGAAATGAGTCTTAAGTGTACTCTTGCCATGATCGTACTTTACTCATCATTCAACGACGAATGATCCCTAGAGGGAGATAATGTAACACCCCACTGAGTTATTGAAATGCCCCTAGAACGTCATCATGCACATAACACATCTTCCCAAGCTCTGATGGGAAATTTGAGACCAGATTTGCGATCAGCGTGAAAACTTGAGTGGAAAAATGGTCTCGATCCGATTTTAGAGCAAGTTGTTCATAAAATAAATTTTGTAATTTTAGTTGAAATAGTGTTGATGTGCACTAGCCGCAACATGCCCTGGGCGCGGATCAACAACTTTGTTAGTTCTTTAATTCTTGATGGGAATGAATAGAATTCATTCGGAGGAAATTTTTGGAAAAATACACTGGTCCACACCCCTAGCACGTCGCAGACTTGTGCACAATTCTTGAATTTTTTTTAATTAAGGGAAGGGCCTTTTAGTGATTCCCCACCCTATCCTAAGTCCAAAAAATGTGTTTAAGGGTTCTTTTATTCAATTTAAGGGTTTCAAAACCCATTTTTCCTAACTCCTACGTGAAGAATTCTTGAGAGAGAAGACAAGAAGCGCTAGAGGATTTCAAGGTTGAGGGTCAAGTTCTTGAAGAAGATTGAGATAATCTTTGTTCCAGATCTTTAAGGCTATCCAAAGCATGAGATTGTCTGCCCATGTACCCCTTTGACTGCAGTGAGTTAATTGTTCTAAGTAATGGATCGTGGTTGCAAATTCTTGAATGTTATCTTGAAAACTATCTTTATTCTACATATATTTTCTTAAATTGATGATCTCCATAACTTGAACTACTTGCTTAAATGATTTATCTAAATTATTATATAAACTCTACATGCTTTATTGCCAATGATATCAAGAATGAACCAAGAGGTTGATGTCTAGACCCTTGATGCCATAAATGTGCTTGGTTCTTATGGTCCAAGTCTTGAATTGAGTAAGCATTGATGATAATGTTGATGGAATTGATTTAGAGTAAGACCCTTAGAGTCTTTAAAAGGTTGAACTTGAATTTTAACAAAAGTTCCTAATTCCTTGAGTTGATAGAGGACATGATGAGTTGATGTCCTTGTCTGAGACAGATTGATTATACAAACATTCTCATGTTGATAAGACTTATGAGCATGTCAAGTCATGGGAGGAGTATTGAGCACCAAAATGTATAAGAGTGAGTCCCGCTCACACTCATTAACTACATGGCCAGCGTAAGAGAAGATTGAACCATGAGAGCAGATGTTTTCTCAGTCCCAAAAGAGGACTTGACAGATTTATGGATCCACTGATAGATATCGTTCTTTACCCTGGCAAGGTACTGGATGGATATGGCAATGACATCACTACGATGTATCATCACCAGCTCATAAGTGATGGTTGTTGATTAGAGAAACTCCCAAATAGGTTTCAACTTGATAGTACTCTGATGTTGATATAATGGTATGATTATGAATCCTGATTGATGTGATATAATCCTATCCTACTCTTTATCTTATGTTTGGGTGAATAACTGATGAGTTGATGTTAATTCATATCATATCTATCTATACTTATTACTTTTTGCCCGTTTACATATAATACTTTCCACGTACTAATGCCATTTGGTGCTTCATCATGATTCAGTAGACAGAGGACTTCAGAAGATGAATCCTTGAGGTTCAAAGCTCCCTAATTCCAGAGAGTGGTGATTCCTCCCCTGCATTCAAGGGATGTTTCTGTCTTTCATATATTTGAGTTATTTCTTGAGTTATGGTAGCCATGGCCTATCATGGTACCTTCCTATATCATAGACATAGAGGTTTCATAGACATAGAGAGATGATGGGTTGATGTTGGAGTTCTTTTCCCCTTTCCTTTTTCTAAATTGAGTTTTCTTTAACCCTATTTCATGTGATAGACATTAATGATTAGTCTTGTGGCCCATGGCCTTTATTTCTGACATAGATATGATAAGGCAGTGTAGTCCACTGAAAGTTATTTGTCATTTTTTGATGTCTTCCGCTAATTGGTTGATTGTAAGAATATTATGAGACCAGGTTGTTCACTTGGGGACCAATAATAGTCTCCGAGTGCCAATCACGTCTAGCATATCCTTCCTAGGTGTGACAAAAAAATGGCTCTTTTAATTATATTTTTAGAAAAACCATTAAATGATGGGTTATAAACGATTTGAATATAATGAATAAACCCGAATTTTCAGCTAAACTAAATGGCAAACCAGTAATAACAATACATTTTTGCAAGTTCTTCTAGGTCTCATTGTCAACTATAAGGGCGATGTGTACTAGGACCAAAACCACTAGAAGGGTTTAACTGTGATTGACCCATGTTTGAACCTACCACTCCTACAGATGGTTTGGGAAGGGGAGTTCTCTTTTTTTTTGGGCATCTGCTATAGACTGAGCTTGCAAAAATTATAATTTTCAATGCCTCAAATGATTTACAAGCAATGTACCGGACCACCATTGGTACCGGCACAGAATCGATACGAACCAGCACTGAAACTGAGAAGTGCCTGTTCTGCTACCACCCTTGCTAATGACTGAGTCTTAATCCTCAATTGTCTCCTCAATCCCACGACCAAAACATCTTATCCTCTCCTCCTCTGTCGGCAATATCATAGTGGCATGCTGAGAGAGCTAGTGAAATTAGACTTCTTACAAAAATACAGTCGTGGTGCCCTGCTCCAACCTCACAAATTGATCACAGAGCCTATCTCTGAGACTCCTAGGAACAATTATGGCCAAAATGCCTCCAAAAACTCTATCTACGACATTGGTGGTGACCCAACTGGTCTAGTGTCCACATAAGCATCCCACAACCTAGCAGGGCCATTAAGTTCGTATGGAACAAAATCTTCGCATAAGGCTCCAGGAACCTCAAAGTATGTAGCCCCTTACTGCAATATCTGGTTCGGAAGGCGGAGGCACTGGGGCTAGGTGCCCTCCTAGAATGGGAGTTAGGGGTTGCTCCTGCTAAACAGGTGGGATGCTCCTCTAACATTAGAGCAAGAGGCTGACACCGTAGTGTTGGTAGGGTTGGGGCTAATATTGGAGCCTGCTATACACCCCCAATGGCTACTAGTAGCTTTGCAATAGATGCCTAAAATGTCGGAGTCATAATAAATACAGTTGAGGGCTGTGCCAACTCTAACCTGGCTAGCTAGGGTAGGGGGGAATATGGGCATCTGGATGCTCCTTCAAAAGGCCTGGCGTTATGCCCCTGCCCTTACCCCGAGGTCAACCTCTGTGGTCCATAACCTACAAAAGAAACTAAAACAAAACGATTTCACAAAACCAACAAGACACACTACACAGAGTGATACAACTATAGGGAATATTCCTAAAGACATATTGTGGCCTTCCAAAAATGTGTTATGGATATCTTCGCATTGATATACAACACTCTACTAGACGTTAGCTTTGTATATGTGAGACCATCAAACCTATGCCTCTAATACCAACTTGTCACAACCAAAATATTCGTGTTATGATGGCTTCATGTCCCATTGGTAGTAAACTAGCCCATAACCCTAAACTACTTCTAATGTGTTTTAAACAAACAAAAATTTCTAAGAACCACAAACTCTAGAAATTATGATAATAACAAGGATCTAACATTAAGATAAGATAATGTAGACATATACAACAAACGAATCCCTCTGAGAAGTCACAAATACAGAACTATTAAGACAAGATATAATTCCTAACTAAGTAAAAACAGTAATATATACATATACATGGCTAGTCTTAAAAAGCAAAAGATTGGCCATAGGTGCTGAGGGAGACTAAAATGATCTAAGAATGCCAGATGCTCACTCAGGTCTCTGAAATAGTCTGAAGTTTGCTCCTAGCTGGTATGGAATCAATGTTTCCAATTCATGTTGGGACCTGCATCACAAAGCAGATGCAGAGTGTTGTATGAGTAATAGAAAAAGGTATGTAGTAGGCATCATATGTCGGCTGAGCAAGAATAGTAGAAGAACTAGAATAGAACACCACAGAAGAACAGAATAAAATAGGCAGGCACATGGGTGTAGGCTCTCTAACCTAAACCTATATGCCTACTGGGCCTTCGTAGGCCCAACAGGTACACCCACACACCAGGTAGTCAACTATGGGTACATCAAACCCATATGATGAAATGTGCCAAACTAGTAAATATAAACCTTGAAAGAAGAGGGGAGCACAAAGTTTGGACCTTTAACACGTATGTATGGCCCTATTAAGTACAATCCCAATTGTATCAAATTATCGTAGATATGGGCCTTATCAAGTATAATGCCAAAACGGGGAGCGTAGAGCTCGAACCTATCACTGTAGATATGGAGCCCTAGGATAGTGATGATATGACTCATAGCAAGACATTGATAATCGAAAAAATCACAGGATGCTAATAGTAACTAACATCCGATACAGAGATCGAACTTTTCATCATGGATGTACTTTCCCAATAGATCAAACGTGGCTTGTCGGGCAAAAATAAACCATCTCCGAAGCCCAGTAAAGCCAAATGAGCGATCGAAAATATTTCAATAAAGTAAAGTGGAGTCATAGTGGATAGCAAGGCCCAGGTGAAGTCATGACCTATCTAGCCTCAAATCTGTCAGGCTCAAGTTTGTTGTATTAGTCTACAAGGACCTACACCTCTCGAGTCGCACCGAATGAAATATAATCAGTCTACTGGCCCTAAATGATATGGGTCTATATAAATATATATATCACGATCTCAGTCAAAAACTGTAATATATCAAAATCTCAGCCATAAGCATGTTACCAATAGGCGTAGATAATCAAACAATATAGTGCAAATATTTGTCCACCCTAAAATAAACCAAATAGAGTTTCATGTATACATAGCATGTCCATCCAATTGCCCGCCCAATATTCAAGAAATTCCATTAATATTCACATATTTAGACTCAACCTAAAAGAATGAAAGTTGTAGCCTACCTATAGGCCGAACGCGTACGCTCCTAACTACTTTACCGACACTTCCTTTCTTAGATAGCCTAGGAATGCTAGCAAGAATTCAAGAAGAGATTCGCAATGCTATAATGATCACAATGATATCAAAATTATAAGAGACATAAGTGAACCAATTTCAGAGTCATGAATAGGGAAAGTGGAACTCGCGTAAAAAATTCCAGAGTTGACCTTCAAATGTCACACCCCAGGAGGTACATGTGACTGGCACCCAGAGACTATTGCTAGTCCCCAAGCGATTCACGTCGCCTCATCACATTCATTTAGTCAATAAACACTACCAATCAGTGGAAAACAAAAGAAAATAATAGGTGCATCTCATCTAGTCTCAAAATAATATAATAAGTAAATAGGTTAGTTAGAAAGGAACTACCTCAACAAGTCTCAACATCAGCATTCGACTCTAGTCTATGAAGCTCCATCACTATCAAGCGGTGAGAACGACAAACTCATGGCTACCTCAAAACAAAGTAAAGCTAATCAAGTCTAATTCTATAAGCGATATGAAATAACTATAGTGAATCCTCCGAAGTAGGGGACACTTGCCAAATCAACTAAATTGCTCAAATCCTCAATGATGCGTTTGTTGATGATCTATAAGACTTTTGTCTGTATCATGAAATGATGCGGCGCTGAGTGACATCAATACGTGGAATGTATAGTATGTAAAATAACTGAACGAAACAAAAACAGGTAGAATAATATAGAACAATCATCAACCTAGAATAATAACTAAATCAGAATGTCAAATGTCTATCTAAAATAAGAATAATAAGTAGACAAGTGACCCATCAGCCAATCAAACCTCATCAATCAAATCAGACTCATCTCAAAGAAACTCAACTCAACTCGCCTCATCTCATCTCGACTCAGAGTACTCAATATGAGAACTTTCTAAGGGTTTCTCTTATCCGAAAACAATCACTTATGAGCTAGTGATTGTACAACATCTTGCCGGTGTTGCCACGATTGTTCTTTACTTGTCAGGTAGAGAAAGAATCAAAAACACAATGGATAATCCATAATGGAGTCAGATATAGCAAGTCCTCTTTATTTCAGGGACTCTATCAAGAGGGAACCTCAATGTAATTTCATGGTTCTAATCCTTACCCACCCTTGGAAACGTAGTTAATTAGTGCGAGTTGGTTTTACTCTTAGCCATTCGGTGCTCGATACTCCTCCCAAGACTCAATGCTCATAAGACTCAGCCATCTCAATGAAATTATCTCTATTTAGCCTCGTGGAGGCACTCATCATTCAATGAGTCTCATAGAATCCCAATCGATAGCATCAAGGCTTTGATCAATCACTAGGGAACAATTAAATAGGCAATCATTTAGAGATCATTTATGGATACTCACAAGACCATCAAGTTTTATCAACCTATCATCATGCTCACATCACAATCACAATCAACATTGTCAAGTTAAGGCTCTAGACTCAGTCCCTAGGTTCATTCAGCAGGCTTCAAAATGTTAACATATAGAGTTTATACAATATCTCATGAAAAGTTTCAATTCAAGAAAACAAATTTATGATGATCATCAACATAAGAAAATATATGTAATTACTATAGTTTTCAAGAAAATCTTCAAGAAACATGCATGGGGAGTCAAACTCTCAATTCCTCTATGACCATCTATGGGGCACATGGGAGAACAATCACATGCTTTAGTTTATCCTTACACACTTGGGGTGAAACTTTCAACAATCAATCTCTAAGAACTCTCCCTTGAACTCTTCAATCTTAAGCTCCTCTTCTCTTCTCTCAAGCCTAGTCTCTTTCAAGAACATATAATGGCTTAGGAATGGGGCTTATAACCCTTTTTATACTAAAAAATGACCTATTTTGATCGTGTTTGAGTTTTAGGAGGGGTTGGGAAATGTCTGAAATGTCCCTCATGAATTTAAGAAAAATAATTCAATTCGGAATAGCCAGTCCGCAACGTGGACTGGAGGCGCCTCAGTGTATTTTTTTTTTCGAAAATTGTTTGAACGAGTTTTCCGATTTCCTCAAAAAAAAAATTGAAAAATAAGTCAGGTCAGCGACAAAGGCGCGACGCGCCTCTGTAGCACACAGACACTATTTTTTGTTTTCTTATCAAAAAATTATCTTTTGATCCGGATGCTTTAAAAATCAACCGACACGATTTTCCCACTCAATATTTCATGCTGATTGCATATCCTGTCTCAAATTTTTCATCGGAGCATGGAAAGATTCATTATGTGCACATCTCTCCTCTAGGGGTATTTTGGTAATTTTATGAGGTGTTACACCAAAATAGGTCCTAATAATCTCTCTGATCTTATATCACAAAATGAGACATAATTTGGGACCCAGAAGTACCTCAAAAGAAATGCACAAGAAAAATTCAAATTTAACTAAGAAAAAAACTATGGAAATAGCTATTTACGAGACGATACGAAAAATGAAGTCTTCACAACTAAAACCAAGTACACCCTGACATTCTTTGTGGAAAACCTCATATTTTAGCCTCAAGAATCCCTAAAATTGGATCCAAAATTATCAAGACATCAAAGCTCAAAATTCACCAAGAATCTAATCCGAAAATGGCATAACACAACAACTTAAGATAGAAAAATTACTAAAATGAAACTTGAAACTCACAAAATTACCAAAATGAAAAACTACTAAATCACAAATGGAATATGCCACCTCACTATACTCAACATTCTGTATTTAATAGCACAATTAAAATTTCCATACGTGATCGTGCTTTAATGTGGGTCACATTCCCGATGCCACATTTCATTTAAATTCACCAAGGGCTTGGAATGAGACTGAAAGCCTATGGAAGTGGTCATTTCAGATTAAATTCAACGTTATGGAGTTGACTGCACTATCAGAATTTCTATTTGGATATTTTCTAAGAATGTTGATCAAAGTCAACTGTTGGCCAATTTTCAAGGCTAAAACACTAAAAATAGTTCAAACTAGCACTAAAAATCTTGGTACTCAAGTTGACCATGCTTTTAGCCTAATTTGACCAATACGAAGCTGATGGAACCTTTGAAATTTCATTCTGAAGCCGTTTACCTGCATTTTACTCCAAAAGTCATTTTTCAAGCTATAAAGGCCCTCAAAACATGAAAAACTGCACAACATTCAAATGAACAACAAGGTGATCGAGCTACTAGTGCTGTAGGTCATTAATAACCTGGAGTCACATAGGAATGCTCTAAACAATGTAGTACATGAAAAATGACTTGGAGGGTCATTACACTAACTCCACGGTAGATTTTTGTCCTTTGACTTTTTTTGTTCTAGTTAATTGCACCACACTTTCTTTATAATTTCTATTAAGTAGTTATTATATGCAAATATTGATTGCTACGTTACATCTTAAATAAAAGAAAATAGAGAAATTTAGGGGTGTCATAAGAATATGAAAAATTGAATAATCGGCCAAATCTAACTGTACTGAATCAATTTTTAATCATTTTTTTCCAATAAAATCATGGACTCTTATTTAAGTTTAAGTCTATAACCATGCCAAACAATTGGGATGATTGTTCTAATTTATAAAAAAATAAATAAAAAGTTTCTAAATCAAACCGAATAACTCTACATGTATGAAAATATATTTATATACTAACATGTTAAATATAATATATAAATATAATTTATTAAAAATTTTCAGATATAAATATAACTTATGTCCAAGGAATCAGACAATTTTGGGTCTTTGCCCTTTATATTAACCTTTAATTGAGTAGGTTTTAGATTAAAAGATACTATAATAGATACTCCACTAAAATTATATGACAAAATTTATGGACACATTCCTACATAACTTTTTAGATCAAATAGGTATGGCAAAAAGTTTTTTACATTCTTTGATTTTTGGTAAATTGAAGTGTTTCTTCAAATACACACTTACGAAAGAATATTCTAATAATAGTATATTTTGAAGTGTTACTTTAAAAATTAAATAAAACACTGAAAATTAACCAGATTGTACCGATATTTAAGAGAAACCGATATGATCGAGATGATTTTTAAATAAACTTAATTTTGATTATACATTATGAAAAATAAAAAAAATTAGGATGACATTTTTTTCTTAAAAATAACCGATCGAACCGTCCCATTGATACCCTAGGAAAATCACCAAAATTGACCATATATATAGGCTGAGGACAACCACAATATAAAAGTAAAATAAGTTAATGTGGAAAATTTGGTCCAGACATTAACTTGAGAAAGTGATTTCATTAGGTATGAGTCTGCTCAACTCGAAAATTTTATTAGCTCAGTTGGTTGACTATTTGAACTCTTACCTTGTTGGTGCGGGTTCAATTTCCCACATTGTAAATTTTGTAATCCTCTCTCCATTTTCCCTTCCCCTTCCCCCGATTTTATTTTTTAAAAAAGAATCAACTTAAGTCATTGTCTCAACTAAAACTCAAAAGTCATTTCACAAAACTTTAATTTTTAATTCAAAAGTCACTCAACTATCAATGTTTTACTCTCGTAGTCACTCAACCTGTTTAATTAATTTTTATTTCTAACTAATATCTTAAAAATAAAAATATTTTCATTTAAGCCATTTAACGATCCACCCACTTGACCAACCCGCTTAAAATATAATATAGACCCAATTATTTAATTTTTAATTTTATCTCTATTGATGATTAAGAAAATATAACTTTCTTTCTAACCATGCGAAAAAGTAATGGAGACCTCAACTGAAGAGGAAAAAATATAGTCCTTTTGATTTTGATTTATTTCATCACTCAAAGTTCCATACCTGTTCCAAATATTTGTTTTTATTTTGCTAATTGTATAGGTTAAGATGGATGGTATTTTTGTCTTCTAATGATGATTGTTAGTGAGAATTATTGATATTAATCATATTGACAAAATATTTGGAGAGAAGAGTCGCTAATGAGATCACTAAAAATATAATATGGACCCAATTATTTGATTTTTTCGAATCAAATAATTAAATTCATATTATATTTTAGCGGGTCGTTCAAGTTGGCGGCTC
>JAPFFP010044772.1:0-12136 GCA_026153255.1 Solanum medicagineum | reverse complement strand
CCTTTGATTAATCTAGCTTTCCAGTCTTGATAGAAGTATTAACAATAGTAAATGGGTGATGGTTGATGAGAGACAGTGAGAGTTCTTGATTATGATGTCATCTTACGCATACACTGACCTTCAGCTTGTTATACCAGTGTTGATGGTAGTAGACGAGCTATGGATGATGGGAGAGAATGAGTGTTCCTGAATTGTGATAATGGAATTGAGTTCCTATCCCTGAGTTGATATTCCTTTTGAGCCTCTGCGTACTTGAATACGCAATTCCTTGATGGTATTCGTGCCTAATAATGATGTCAGATATAATGTTTAAATTCTAGATATTGTGTTCTAAGTTTATTCTTTAGAATTAGTATTTGGTTATCTGAGTATTTGAGTTCTTAATGCTATTCATGATTACCTTGCATGGAGAGGTAGTGATTTGAGGTTTCACCAAAGGGGGAGATGATGAGTTCTTCCAGGTCCAAATTATAATTATGATGCTGATAGTAGTAGACTAAGAGTGGGGTAGATGAGAAGGAGCGAATGTAGCATTGTTGTGATATTAGTGTTAAACTTGTGTCATATAGGGATAGAGATAGGGAGAGGGAGAGAGTTGAGACCCTATGATTTGCAATAGATAGGTAAGAGTATGTGGGTATGACTTTGAGCGAGAGTTCATTGAATGGTGGAGGTAGAAGTGTTAAGTAGGCTTGAAGATTATAAGACATAGTTGAAGTGGTTAGAGTGATAGGCTTGAATGCATGGTTGTTATTATGTAAGTATTGATGATAGACTATTGAAGTCTTCGTGATGAGGGTTTCAAGTAAGGATAGGGGGTAGTGAAGAGGACTAGGGATCTCTTAAGGAAAGTCCCTGAGAAAGTATAGAGTTGAGTATTGAGAGTTAACCTTATATGGATATGATCATCTTAGTAATAGCACCTTGAGGCTCAGAGATAGGCTTGAAGGGAACAACAAGATATGGATAGGTAGAGTTTTGAATAGGAGCTATGAGCTTAAGTTGATGGAGTAGAGTGTCGTAAAAGGGAACACGATTGAGATGAGGTCCTAAGCTAGAGAGTTGTACATAGAGTCTTATATATCGATGGTCCCATTCTCCATTAGAGTTGATGGTTTTCTTCTTGAGTTCGGAAGACTAATTGTCGAATGTGTTTAAACATTTCGAATTGATTGAGTTTCAATGATCCATTCATGCTTGATGGTGAATATGTTTAAAAGAATATTTCTACTATTGATCTGAACCGATTTGTCTATTCTGAGTGACTTGTGACTGTCAGATTAGTTGGTTGAGTGTTGAAAGGAGTCTTGATCGTTATTCGTGCCTTAATCCTACCTTTACTCATCATTCGAGGACGAATGATCCCAAGGGGGGATAACGTAACACCAATGAAATTATCGAAATACCCCTAGAACGGAGTCATGTACATAACGCATCTTCCCAAGCCCTAATGGAACATCCGAGACTAGATTTATGATCAGTGCGAAAAATTGAATGGGAAAATGGTCTCGACCTGATTTTAGAGCAATCGGGTCAGAAAATAATTTTCTGAATTTTTCCCCGAGATAGTGTTGATATTCTCTAGGGCCGCGACTTGCCCTGGGCACCAATCAACACTTGTGATTTTTTAAAACTTTTCGATGGGAACTTGAAATTTCATAAATTAGGGAAAAACATGTGTCCCCACCCTTGGCGCGACACAGACGTGTTATTATGGAATGAAATTTTTTCTTTTAATTTCGCGAAGAATATTTTAGGTACTCCCAACCTATTTTAAGTCTAATGAACAAGTATTATGGTCATTTTGTATTCATTAAGGGTTTTAAAACTCATTCTTTTCCTAGTTCCAAAGCGAGGGTTTACCGAGGGAGAGAGAAGAGAAAGTTGGGATATCAAGCTTTGAGGTCTAATTCTTGATGAGGATTAGCAGTTATTCATCCTAGGTATGTAAGGCTACACTAAAAGCATGGGATCGTCCTCCCATGTGCTCCATAGATGGTCATAGATGAGCTAAGAACCCATGAGTCCGTACACATGATTCTTGAAGTATTATCTTGATTTAATTCTTGAATTAGGTTTCTATTGTGTTAATGAGTTTCCTGTATACAATCTTGAAGTGGAGTAATTGTCTGAATGTATATTCATGTCTTTATTCGCATGAACCCTGATTGATGACTGTGATTGCTTTTCTACATTATTCTGAAAAACTTAGATTTGATGGTCATACTGAGCATGTTAATCCCGATGATTTCTTTTAGCATATTTTACTGAGTTTCAAGAATATGACTTTTGGAGAATGAATAATGTTTTGAGAAAGAATTTTGGTGATATGCAGAGATTATTTTTGAAGCATGAGTATTTTTTAAAAAAACACTTGACATTTTAATGAGTTTTGATTGAATTGAGCATTGAGTTACATGATGCTTTGAGTACTTATTGATTATAATGTAAGTATATTTTTCATAATAATTTCATTGATGGATGAAGGTGATAGTTCATATGAGTCTTAAAGAGGATTGATTTAATCGATGATTCAGGCATGTTTTAGCCTTGGGAGTATTATTTAGCACCGAGTTGGGTGAGGAGTTTCACTCCGAAACTACATTAGCCAGCGAAGAATAGTCGTGCAGCACGTTTTTCCGGCTCTTGTCCCAAAGGTTGGACATTCTTTTTGGATTCGAGAGATTGAGAGAGAGAGAGAGAGAGAGAGAGAGACAGATAGACAGACAGACAGAGAGACAGAGACAGAGACAGAGACACTACGTCCTTTACCATGGCAAGTTTAGGACGGGCGTGGCAACGATGCTAATTCGTTGTGCACCACCTAACTTAAAGGTGGTGGGATAAGATAGATGTTGGTTAAGAGAAACTCCTAAGCAACATTGATTGAGCATGAGATTTCTAATGGAGTCCTTATTTTCTTATCAAATATACATTATAGAAAGCATGATGTACTTTAAACTTGCATGTTTTACTGTGTTGAGATGGGCTGAGGTTTATTGAGTTGAGTTGGGGTTGTTTCCATATTATTCTACCTGTTTCAATTGCTTTCAGCAATTTTACAAACCAGTATATTCCACGTACTGATGTCACACTAGTGTTGTATCATTTTATGATGTGGATAGATGGGTCAAGATCATCAACAGGCGCATTATTGAGGATCTTTGGACGTTCAGCGGATTGGTGAGCCTCCCTTACTTCAGGGGATTCATATGATATTTTCATCTTTCTTTAGAGTTTGAGTTGCTTGTTTTATTTTGAATAAGGTAGTCATGGGTCTGTCATTGGCACCACCTAATAGTGATAGAGGATTCCTAGACTAGAGTAGAATTGTTGATTGATAAGACTGTGAGCTAGTTCTTTTCAACTAGACTTTCTATTTATGACACTATTTTGAGACTAGATGAGAAGTATCTACTTCCTTTTGATCTTTCGCTGATTAGTAGAATGTATGAATGAACGAATGTGATGAGACCAAGTGATTCGCTTGGGGACTAGCAATAGTCTCAAAGAGCCAGTTATGTCTAGGGTACCCTCCCATGGCATGACAACCATCACCTATAATCCGTAGTGTGACATTACTAACCCTTACCTATTGTCCCAGTACAACCTCCCAAAGGCCCAGTTCAGTTGATTAGACGAGAACACATCAATCAAATCCTGTTAATTAATCTCTTTTTCTATTTGATACTACCTTAGTCCATCCATTAACATTAGGCGGGTTCTAATGTTAGCCACCACTAGAAAACATGCAAAACGAAGAGAGTTAATTAATATATGTATGCACATTTTTCAAGAATTATGAATTATCTGATTTTACCTTATTAGTTCTTCATGGTTCCCATAACCCTATTTGTGGATTTAGCTACTCATGATTTGTGTAGATGCAAGACTTATGAATCTAAATAACATAATAGAGCACTTACACAATTGAATGAAACACAAGTAAACCCAATCTTCAATGAGATTCACAAGATTGTAATTAGAAATATGAAATCAAAGTATACAAGTGTTTCTCAAAACTCTCCAATGTTTTTCTCTACTATATCTCACTATTTATCTGCTAACTATTCGAACTCTCTAAGATATTAACCTAAAAACCTATTTACAATGTTTAAAATACAAGTCCTAAACAAAATAGGATAACTGGGTTAGCACGCCTCACGAGATGCTCTACGGGTCGTATAGTTTTTTATGGAATGTATTCGAGCTTTCGTACATCGTTACTACACTTCTGGACTTGGATTCTATCACACCCCTCAACAGCCCATAAAAGGTTCTATGGCCCATAGGGGGTTTCATCTGATGAAACTTCAGAAAATCCTCCTATAATCCTCAAGTCAAGAGACTTGATCTACGACTCATAAAATATTTCACGAGCCATCTTCATGTTCATAGAATAAATTTTAGAAATCTACCCCTCACTGGAATCGTACGTGAAACCTTCTTTATGCCCATAGAATGCTCTATGGCCCGTAAAGGGTCTCATACATCCTCAAAATCAACAACGTCTACATATTCTTCCAAAATCAATGACAACCCGAAAATCCTGCAAACCAAATACAAAAACACATAAAGCTCACTAACATCACATTGAGAACACATAAAATTCTAAGTTTTAAGTATCAAAAGTGTTGTATTTCAATAACACATCAACGTCCTAACCTTATAATTGTTGCTTGTCCTCAAGCGATGGACTCAATCCATATAATTAGTACAGTAACACACAAACCTCAACCTAATGGCATACTTTACATCAAACTTAAACACAGATACCCATACCTACTTTTCTAAACACAATCAGATAGCTATCAAGAAAATCAATACAGACTAATGTATGGGTCAATCCAAGTATGACAAATGAGGTACATTCAACAAGACACAACACTGAATAAGTCTAATGCTAACAATTCAATGCAAGTGCCCTCACAGAAAAAAGTCTCATATCTCACTCTGAATGATGTTTTCATGTATAATCTTGAGACTATGCAAAATCACTCATTCTCACAAAAAATATTAATTTATCATGCCCAAACCATATGCTTGCCCCTATACTCATGATTAAGACCTTTGACTACTTGAACTAAGATTACTTTAGGACTTTATAGGCTTGTAACGTAGGCTCAAGGGGCTTTGGTGTGATATTTTGGGAACATAGTGACTAAAGGACATCCTTGAAACTGTATTTTTCTACACTTTTGTCCTACCAACACACTTTCACTCCATTCTCCTTTTTCTCCTATTTCAAGGTTTTTTGGGTGCTTTGTTTTCATTTTCAGCTCTTTGTCTTGTTTTACACTTCATTTTTCTTTTTAGTTCATTACTAAGGCATCACTTATTTTTTTGCATCTAGTACATGATTTTTTTCTCCTTTTTCTATGTATCACTAACTTTTCCCCTCATTCTGTGTTTCACCCTTTACAACAGCCATCCTCAACTTACGCTTTTAGCCTGAGTTGAGGTGCCCATTATCCAACCTCAAAACCAAGGACACTTTTTGTAGCTACCCTCAACTTATGCTTTTTACCTCAATCAAGGTGCACAATATTCAAGTAAGAACTAGGGCCAATTTCAGGATTTTACAACTAATAAGGCTAGGTCACTTATATTTTTACAAAGAATAGGTACATGTCAGGCTCAAACATTAGGATCAAAGATGTTCTGCAAATTTGGTTGGTGCTCTAGGCTAAGTGGAATTTTGAGAACAATGGCCTAAGATCCTTTCCTAATCCAATTAATCTAAGTCTAATTTAGAGTAGCTGGGCAAGTTCTGAATTAAAACACAATACATGAATTAGCAAATATAAGCTCACACTCACATGATACTAGTTACATTATTAACAAAAGACTCTTGGATCATGCTTTTTATCTCAATTTATCCTCACTTATCATAACAAGCACTGTCAACACACTTAAATATGCATGGTTGCTATCTAAACTAACTAATCAAAATGTGGTGGGTATTATGCCATAGATATTAGTAGTATGTGTTACAAATACTATCTAAACATCCTAAATATGCTCGTTCAATAGAAAATTAAATATCCATGGGAAAAGAACATAGGCAAGAAAACCCCTAGGATTCAAAAATTGGGGTAGTTATGGACCCGAGCTACTCAAACTTCGATAAGGCCCATAACTACCCCCACTCCATTGAAAAAGAGGTGCATCGTCCTCAATGTACACAATCAAAGAAAAATAAAGTATTGGGTCAACAAAATAAACTTGGGTACCTAAAGGTCGGTGTGTGGCTAAGTTTGGTCACCCTCAACCTGCATAATGGCCTTCTCAGTAGTAGCTCCCTGTCCATAAAGGCTAGCATCCCTTACCTGCTCGAGCTCTCAAGCTTGTCATCTCTCCTCCTCCTGTCTCGATTCCCTCAAGACTAGCTCGAGCTCCTCCTACTATATCATCCCCATATGAAATCATACGACATCTGGATCATCATTCATGTAGGGACTCTTCCTGTGAGTAGACTAAGTGTGCTCCTCAGGAAAAAATAGATCTACCACAGGTACCAGGTGTGTTGTCTCTGATAGTGTCACGGCTGCTGCCAGTGTTGTTGTCATGTTTGCTCGGAGTCACTAGATCTCCATCTAGATTGCCATCATATCTGTTGGCCGATTCGTACCCAGGCTCTACTAGACCCTTGTCTCGAAGGCATCAATACGGGCATCTAAGGAAAAAAGACGTTCCTGAATAGCAGTGACCATATGTCTGCATGCAGCCCTTTGACTCTAAAATTGCCTGGCGGACCCAAGGCCTAACTTGCTGAACTAATTGAGTCAACTGCGACTCAACATATGAAAATCTCTGCGCCATGCCCTGTATAGATACTGCAGACACGTAAATCATGCTCGTGGGTGTAGTTTGTGATAAAGTGTCCTGTGGTGTAGGAGCAGTAGGAGTGGACCCTCTCTTCTCATCTACCTTGGCCTAACAGGGCCTCTTCTCTGTAGCAGCAGCAATGGTTGTGGTGGGTGGAACCTTCAGCAGTGGCACTAGGCCAACATCTCTGGCATGAGAGCAGTGGCTTTGCAGTCTGCATCTTTCAACAGGGTCAAGTCCCTGGTCTTCCCTACTCTATAACTGAACTCAGCTGTGGATCTGGGGCAGGGAATTCGGGCCTAAATAACATGCAGCAAATGGTGGTCTCCGAGATATCCACTTGTCGGCCCCTCACTGTGTCAGTCTAGGCTGAGCGAGGGACTTCTTCCCCTTAGGAAGAGTGCTCCGAATGGTGGCTACATAGGATGCATAGAAGTCCCTCACCATAGTCGATAGTACCTCCTAAGTGATTTGGTCAGCCATTGGAGCCCATATCTAATCATAGTATCCTGGAGACCAGGGACATTGTCTAATCTGGCTAAGATAACTTGGGGCTCCTCATAAATGGAGCGGGCTTGCTTGCCTCGCTCTGTAGTCTGAGCATCCTTCATATAGATGTACCACATACCCCCGACACACCACCAACTAGTAAGAGAATCTGGTGGAGATGGTGATGCCCACAGTGCGGCAGAGGACTCTATCTCCAACTCGTCGTCGAAGCCTGACTCTAAGCTGGACTCCTCTCTGGACAAAATCATCTGAACAGAGGTGCTCTTGTCATGGTCTCCCTCTTCAGACCGGGAAATATGAACAACAAGAGCCTAGGTCTGCCTAGCTCTAGCAGGAGCCCTCTTTTGTGGTTTGTCAGCCTTCGGTTCAGGTCAAAAGTTAAGCTCCTCTAGTGATCCACTCGGTGTGGGGGTCTGCTCATCCCAGAGGTCTTATCTATGAGCCTCCTTTGCATGGCCTTGATTTCCTCACATCTTGCTTTCGGGGCTATAGAACCTGAAACATAGGCATTTACGCACCGTTGTTAGCCCCAATAGATCAGAAAATGAAATGCAGAAACATATCTGAGTCAGTTACAGAAGGGCCTACGAAAGCATCTCTACGCACCATAGAAGGCTTTCATAAAATAGTGTTCACAAATTTTTGTTTACTGGAATGATATCTACGGGACCAGGTATGACTCGCAGAAGGTTCTACGAGTTGTAGACTGAGTCATAGATGATTCAAGTGACTGATTTAATTTCAGGCAAGGATCTACTGAGCCTTCCCATGAGTCGTAAAGTGTTCTACGACTCAGAAGGTCTCATATGATGGTTACTAAAAAATTTCAGGTTTCTAGAATCTTATACGAAAGGCAATTACGACTTATGGAATGTTCTAAAGGTTGTAAAAAACCCTCATAGGGCAAAAAACTCAGGACTGAGTTTCTAAGTCCATCAACATGGACCCCATATGACTTTTTTTGACCTATTATACCAGCATCGGAGCAATACACACACACCCACAAGATTCATAATACCACAACCAACACCCCAACATGATGATTAGCACATATACCCCATCGAAAATGATTAAACATGCTTTCCCAACCCTTTCGACCCTATATGAATAAATTAACAATAAGAACATGGGCCTATACCATCACACACTGAATATCAAACATATAATCAATTCAATTTTTAATGGTGAGTGATTACATAGGCGTCAAAACACATCATTCAAACAAAGGCAACTACACCAAATTCCGATCCTAAACACATGTTTCAAGAACAAGCAACCACAACTTAATCCACAATCACATAAACTTGCACACATGATTTGGTGTCTAAATCAACCATACCCAACAAAAATATCATCCTAACCATACAAAAATTGGTAAATCAATGGTGTTTAGAGGACCAAAAACTTACCAAATTGAGTAATTAAATTGTAGAAATTGAAGGAGATGAGGAGACACTAAGAACCCTAGGTTGCCAAAAAGGTTCACCGAAAAGTGGTGGTGACATTGTCGTCAGTGGTCAGAAAGATTAGGGGTGGGGGTGACCAGGTAGATTTCATAAATTAGGGCTAAAATGGGGTCAAAGTAATTTGACCCCAATATTCATAGTTTGACTGAGTTAATTAAAAATTGATGGGCCTGGACTCTATGAGACCCCAATTATGGGTTGTAAAGTGTTTTACAGCCCGTAAATCATGGTTTTTTAGAACATCCAAACCCTAATTTTATTGACTGGGTTTCTCGAACTTGTCTAGGAGTAGTAGAATGAAGTATGACTCATAGAGTAGGTCGTAGAGAACTTAAAACTTGGTCAAAAATTCAGAAAACTTTCCTAGGATGAGCCCCATTCATGACCCATAGTTGTATCTACGGATCCTAAAGTTGGCTCGTGGTGTTGAGTGCACATTTTTTTACTCCCTGGAAATATCTATGAGATGGTGTACAAGTTATAGAGTAATTTATCACCAGTAGAACCAGTCGTAGAGGCACTTCCTGATGCCTTTATCAGGTATGAATGGTTGACTTTGCCATGTACATGCATATTCTTCATATCATACACTATTACCTTATATGCAACCCGCCTAATTCCAAAGTTACAACCAAAATACAAGAAAATAAACTACCTATAAGTCTAAAAGCTACAAACAAAGCTACAACTACAATTATTATTTCAGAAACCTTGGGTTGCCTCCCAAGTAGCACTTGATTTATTGTCGTGGTATGACTTGGACAACTTGGTTAGTTAGACTTCTCTAAGTGACTAAACTTCATTCTTCAAATGATCTGGCCTCTTCATAGACTGATAGATATTGAAGACAACTTCTTCATCATTCAATCTGAACCTGAGTTGACCAGCTTCCATATCCGCCAGTGCTCACTAGTGGCTAGGAATGGTCTTCCCAAGATGATTGGAATGTCAAAGTTGACTTCGTAATCTAGGATCACAAAGATTGTGGGGAATATGAACTTTTCAATCTTAACAGGCATATCATATAGTATTCCTATAGGCTTCTTCAACGTGTGGTCAGCCATCAACTACTCTATGTTTGTCGGAGTATGGGCTTCCAGTCCTAGCTTCTTGAAGACCGCAAGGGGCATTAGAATAATGTTTGTACCAAGATCACATAATTCTCTTGTGAACTCCGCATCTCCAATGGTGCAGGGGATGGTAAAAGCATCAGGGTCTTTTCGCTTTTGGACCAAGGGCCTTGAAAAAATTGCACTGCAATGTTGAAGCTCTTGGGAGAGCTCTTGACTCACAGGTGCTTCTTTGTAACCAAGTCCTTCATGTACTTAACATACCCCAGTATCTTCTCCAACTCCTTAATGAGAGGGATATTGATGGAAAGTTGTTTCAGCATAGAGAAAGTGCTTGAGTTTGCCTTCCTCCTCCCTCTTTTTAATTCTTTGAGGGAAAGGAGGAGGAGGCTAGGAATGTTCTTCAGCTTATGTGGTGCATCTGCAGCTTCACTCAGCCCATCTTTGCAATGATCGTCTCCAGTATCCTCATCCTTGACCGCAACTGTCTCCTCTCGAACATCATCCTCATCAACTCGCATAGGAGGATCAATGGTGCTTTTGCCATCACGATTGGTGATCGCCACCCACTTCCCTTCATTCATAGGATTTTGAACTGTGTTGCTAGGTAGTTTACCCCTCTGACGCTGATTAAGTTGAGTCGACACTTGACTGAACTATTTCTCAAGCTGTTTGATGGAAATATAATGAGACTCGATTTTTTTATTTATACTAGAGATCTCAGATTTCGTCCCCCTCAGAGTCTCATCCTATGTCTCATCTTTCTTCAACAAATGATCAACCAACTCTTCAACCCTTGAGCTACTCGCACCGATGTACGGTTGTGTGGTGCAACATAAAGAACATTTCTGTAACCATCTTTGGGCCCCAATCTATTTCTCTATCTTGGCCCCCATTTATATTATAGTACCATCCATAGTTGTCTCTGAAAGCTCCATCTCGATTGATGTTCTGACCTCAGTTTCCTCGACCTTGGTGCCAATAATCCTAATTGGACCTTTGGGTGTTGGTCCAAAAATGCCCCATCTTAGCAATAAGACAAGTGTCCTCCTCATAACAGGGATCATCATACATGGGTGTGCCCTGAGGTTGATGAGCAACTGCATTGACTCGTTCCTGATTCTGCTTCATCATCACCTCTATGTATGTATAGATTCAGGTAAGCTCTTGCATAATCTCTTTATTTGTCATAGATTGCTCCGAACCAATACTGACAATGCATGAACTATTGATAGATACTCTCCTCTTTTCCCCTATGCACGATTTGTCTTGACCACTCTCTCCATCCTTTCAGTAATCCTTGCAAATGGTTGATCTAAGAACATGCCCCCCATAATGGTATTAACACAAGCTTGACTATTTTCATCAAGGGCACAGTAGAAGATCTCTACCAAGGTATCATCAACAATTTTGTGGTACGGGATATTCCTCAAGCACTTAATAAACTGCTCCCATGTAGTACTGATCGAGTCCCTAGGAAGTTGCTCAAAGTTATTGATCTGATCTTTCAACTTGAGCTTCTTCGATTTCGGTAAGTACCTCTCCAAAGAGGCCTTCTACAATTCAACTCAACTGGTGATCGAACTCTTTGGGAGGTCAGATAGCCATAGTTCTACATCGCCTGTCAGAGATAATGGGGAGACAGGAAGTCCTACAGCATCCATGGACAGATTCTATATGCCCATTACACTCTTGCAAAAAAATGTGAAATGACCCCAAAAAGTGCCCGAAAATGTTCCTCGGAAGTGTCAAGAATCGTAATTTTGATATATATCAAAATTCGTGAGCAACATCAATAATCCAACTTCATATTCTTGATTAGGGGGGTCAAATTAAGTGGGGAATGGGTCTAACCCTTATTTTAAAGCAAATGAATCACCATTTCAATTTCCCAAAAATCGATTTCCAAATAGCTCTCTGCGCCCGTAGCGTGACGCGCCAAGGGCGCACCATAGTGTATAAGTTGCCTCCGTTGTAGGTTCGCATCACTGACCAGATGCGGACCTATATATTTTGTTGTCAATGATTTTATCTCGGTCCAAGGCTTTTGGGTCTTGGGCCTAAGTCCTGCCATGCGTGAAAATACCTATACTTAGCCATATATTTCACCCTCATATCATACTAAACATTCCTCAATACTCACTCAGAACACTTAGAAAAATATTTCACCTTAAATTCAAGTCCCAAAACTCAATCCGGATCTTAAGGTTTTCATTCAAGCCTCCATTTTCAATCTTCTTCAAGAATTCTCCAAAGTCAAGG
>JAPFFP010044771.1:0-12136 GCA_026153255.1 Solanum medicagineum | reverse complement strand
GGATGGATTATTTTATGAGCATTGAGTCATGGGAGGAGTATCGAGCACTGAAAGAGTAAGAGTTAGTCCAACTTGCACTCATCAAATTACGTAGTCAAGCATAGGTGAGGATCAAGACCACCACATCACCTTATGTTGAGGTCCCCTCTGATTAGAAGTTCCTGAAATAAATAGAGGAGTTATCTATTGTCTGCATTTGGACTTGTCCATGTGGTTTTGATTCATTCTTTACCTGGCAAGTACAGGACAGTTGTGGCAACATCAACGTGATTATTTTATAATCACTGGCTAATAAGTGATTTTTGTCGGATAAGAGAAACTCCTAGAAAGTTCCCAAACTGAGTAATCTGAGTCGAGATGAGATGAGATGAGATGGGATGGGATGAGTTGAGTTGAATTTCTTTGAGATGGTCCTCTGAGATGAGTATAATTTGATTGATAAGTTGATTATTTGATGGGTCACTTGTCTACTCTTTAATCTTTCTTTAGATAGACATTTGAGTTGTTGATTGATTGCTATATTGAGTTGATATTGTTCTATATATTCTACTTATTTTGGTTTCACTCAACTATTTTACATACCAGAACATTCCACGTACTGACGTCCCCCCGTGGGACTACATCGTTTCATCATGTAGATACATGATCTGGAGATCATCAACAGGCGAATTGTTGAGGAATTGAGACGTTCAGCTGATTGGTTAGCCTCCCCTACTTCAGAGGATTCATTATATTTATTTCATCTTGCTTCAAAGTTAGACTTGATTAGCTTTATTTTGATTGAGGTAACCATGGGTCTGTCATTGGCACACTTGATAGTGATAGAGGCTTCATAGACTAGTGTAAAATGTTGATGTTAAGACTTGTTGTGCTAGTTTCTTTCTACTAGCCTTTTTAATTATAATATTATTTTTGAGACTAGATGATGATATGATGATTTACTTCCTTATTTCTTTTATTGATTAGTAGAATATATGAATGAATGAATGTGATGAGACCAAGTGGTTTGCTTGGGGACTAGCAATAGTCTCTGAGTGCCAATTAAGCCAAGGGTACCCTCCCGAGGCATGACGAGAGTATCCCCATAGACTTATTCATAGTCCGTCTGCCATCAACATGCAAACTTTGAGAGGAGAAAGGTTGTTTGCCAAATTTTACAAGTGCATATCTTTTTAAAAGAAGTTGCATTCCTTGGGCATGTAGTGTCAGGTGATGGAATCAAGGTGGATCCTAAGAAGATGGAGGTGGTAAGAAATCTGCGTAGGCCCTTGACTCTGATGGATATTCAGAGTTTCTTAGGCCAAGCAGGTTACTACCAGAGATTTGTAGAAGGGTTCTCCACAATTTCATCTCCTTTGACAAAGTTGACGCAAAAGAAGGTGAAGTCCTATTAGACCGATGAATGTGAAAAAAGTTTTCAAACTTTAAAATATAAGCTTACATCCACTCCTATCTTGACTCTGTCGGAAGGGTTGGAAGGATTTTTTATCTATTGTGATGTTTCAAGGGATCGAATTGGAGTGTGTATTGATGCAAATTGGTAAGGTCATTGCCTATGCTTCTATGCAACTAAAGGTGTATGAGTTTAACTACTTTACACATAATCTTAAATTAGTGGTCGTGGCATATTTGCATTGAAAATATGGTGTCACTATCCGTATGAGGTTCATGTAAATAACATCATCAATCACAAAAGCCTCCAATATGTGCTCACTCAAGGGGATTTAAATTTAAGGCAAAAAAAGTAGTGGGACATCCTTAAAGACTATGATATTAGTGTGCATTATCACCCAAGCAAAGAAAATATGGTGGATGATGCACTTTGTAGGGTGTCCATGGAGAGTGTCGCTCATATTGATAAGTAAAAAAAGGAGTTAGCAAGGGAAGTTCATAGTTGTCTAGGTTATAGTTGGTTGAATAAGGCCAAAAATGGTAGCATGATAGTTCTAGATGGTTCCAAGTCTTGATTAGTTGAGGACGCTAAATCCAAGCATGATGATCTTACCTTGGTTGAATTGAAGGCCTTGATGAAAGAGGGGAAAGTAGAGGTTTTCTCCCAAATAGGGAGATGGTGTCCTTAAGTATCAAGGGAGACTATATGTGTCGGATATTGATGGGTTGAGGGATTTGATCTTGAAAGAGACTCATAACTCATACTGTATTCACCCTGGTACACATATATATAGGAATTTGATAAAAGTATATTGGTGGTGTGGTATGAAGAAAGACACTACAAAGTTCATGGGCAAATATCACAATTACCAACAAGTCAAAGCCGAACATCAAAGGTCTGGTGGCCTATCTGAAGACATTGAAATCCTTACCTGGAAATGGAAAGAGATCAATATGGACTTTATGATTAGGTTGCCTAAGATTAAGAGGCACTTTAACTCTATTTGGGTCATTGTTGATTAAATGACCAAGTAAGATCATTTCTCACCAGTCAATACCACCTCTGGTGTTGAAGACTATGCAAAATTGTACATTCATGAGTTAGGTACGTTGCAAGGGTTTTCATTATCTATTATTTTTTTATTGTGGTGCCTAATTCACTTCTCACTTTTTGAGATCCTTCTAAAGAAGCCTTGCTACTAAAGTCAAGCTTAGAGTGGCATTTCACCCATAAACGGATGGACAAGTTGAAAGGCTCATTCAAACCCTTGAGGATATGCTTAGGGCTTGTGTTGTGGAGTTCAAGGGTAGTTGGAATGAGTATCTTCTACTCATTTGAGTTTGCTTACAACTATAGTTACCATTCTAGTATCGGGATGGCACTATTTGAGGCCTTGTACAGAAGGTGATGTAGATTCCAAGTCAGGTGGTTTGAAGTCAGAGGGATGGATTTGATAGGTTTAGATTTGGTTTTGGAAGCTTTGGAGAAGTTGAAGATGATAAGGGAAAGATTGCAGATGGCATAAAGTTGGAAAAAGTCTTATGCAAACATTAGCAGGAGAGATCTTGAGTTTAAAGTTGATGATTGGGTGTATTTGAGAGTCTCACCAATGAAAGGTGTGGTCATTTTGAAAAAAAGAGAAAGTTTACCCTAGACTTGTGGGGCCTTATAGAATTTTTTAGACGAATTGCTAAAGTTGCTTATGAGTTGGAAATGCCCCTGGGGATGATTATGGTTCATCTGGTCTTCCATGTGTCCATGTTGAGAAAGTGTATTAGTGATCCAAGTTCCATTGTGGCATTAGAAGTGGTGAATGTTAAAGAGAAAATCACTTCTAAAGAAGTCCCGATTAAGATTTTCGATAGGCAAGTCAAGTGATTGAGATCAAAGACATTGCATCTATCAATGTCCTTTAGAGAAATCAACTGTTTAAAAGTGCCACATGGCAAGCAGAAATGGATATGAGGAAGGAATATCCCTATCTCTTCCCTTTACTGAATCCTACGGTATTAAGTGTTTCTTGCTCGAAAACTTCAGTTTCTTAGATTTTCAATTTTCATGTCACCCATGTATATTTACATGTTTATGAGGCTGCATATGAAAGCATGAGGTTGAAAATTTTCATGAAACTGTTTAAGTTGCATTTTTTGCATACATTTTGGGTTGATAGCTACGTCTTTACTCTTTAGACCCTACGTTTAGCACATTCGGGGATAAATGTTCTCAAGGGGGACATATTGTAAGATCTCAAATGTTGAAAAGTATTCAAATGCAGGAAAAAGGAAAATTTATAAAATTTTACCAAGTATAAGTGGGGTTCTACAAGTTGAGTCTATGCTTTGTAAATGAAACTATGGATCGTACTACATGTTTGTGGTTTCTAGAGTGGAAATCCAGTAACCTAAGCTTGGGGACCATCAATGTATGAATAGATTTATGAGTCGTAAATGGTTATACGTGCCATAATCACTGATCATAGAATGATGGTCTAAGTGATGGAATATGGGTTTCTAAAGTTCAAAGTAAGAACCATTTGCTCCTATTTATGATTAGTAAATGGGGTATAGTTTGGCCCCCTAAAGTTAGAAAATAATCAAAGTGTTGGGATCAAGTATGAATAGATTATACAAACTGTAATACGGTCTATGAACAGCTGAGTGAGCTCGTAAATTGAGATTCAAAACTTTTTCAGATGGTTCCAAATCCAACAGGACAAAACCACCAGAATATGGTACGTACTCCATTCTATGAGTCGTACATGCATCTCGTAAATGAAGTCCCAACAGTTTTTAATAAGGGTAATTTTTACCATTCCGTGCCCTATGTTTGAAACTCCATCATTTGGGACTCTAAATAACCCCTTTCCAACCTATTACTCCCCAAACCCTTACCATCAACCCATTCTCAAAATTATTTTAAGTATAATTCCTCCAAAACTCTCTCAAGCTCCTTCAAGACGCCTAAGTAAAGAGTACAAACTAGGGTTCCAAATTCTTTATCTCCAATTCAAAATTTTCTTCACTAAATCACAACAAGGTATGTAGGTTTGATTTATGGGGATCTTCCCTCCACAAAAATCAAGTTTTCCTCCTATTTTACTTGGTTCCAAGATTATGAATGTAATGGAATTTCATGAAAATGCTTTAATCATGGATTTTGTGATGCATTCCTAGCTATATGAAGTATATTAATACCATGTCATGAATTATGATGATTATAAAGTTAAAATTCATCTTTATCCCAACTAGTAGTTTTTCTAAGATTAAAGGTGGGTTGTTATTAGGGATTATGGTATGTTAATATTTATGCATGTTACACTTTGATTTCATGATTTTGAGCCTTATGTATGAATCCACCAAGGTTTGAACTAAAGCTATATGATGAAGTACCTTATGAATAATTGAAGGGTTTCAACCTATGTTATGTAAAATTATGAATGTTATGAATGATAAAGGCAACTAAGTATGCTGAATTTCATGAAATTTTTGCAAAAACTATGTAATGATTTATGAAGCGCTTTCTATGACTCACATATGATACACCCTCTTGTGAAAGGATAATGCTCAACACTTTTATGATGAGATGAGTTCCAAATCTATACAAGCATGATTATATGTATGTTTTATATATTATGTGGGACTAGACATAGTATCGAATAGGATTTAAGGTGGCGACTATCCTCAATGGTCCTTATATGAAGCTTTACTTCCCATAACTATGTACCACTGTAGGATTATGTATTATCTAATGGATCCCTATAAAGCTCCATGTTTATGCCACCCACAAGCATGGGGCAGAGTCTACCTTAGCAAGTAGGCTACTCCCTCTTTGGTGTGGAGGCAACATCGGAATTCCATGATAGTAGCTCACATAGTCTTAGTATCAGTTAAGGCTCCTACTTCTGTACATGTTATGTTATGAAGTTATGTTCCTTTATGCACATTTTCTATAAGCCATTGAACATTCATTGCAATTGAACTTCTTGCCTTTGATATGATTATGCATCCTGATTAAATTGGCATATAATTTCCTCGTTGCATAGCATCTCACATACTTAGTACATTCCATGGTACTAATGCATATTTTGCCAGCATGATGTCACCATATAGGTCTCGGTGATCATCCTCCTCTTTCTCATGATTGATATCAACTTTTAAGACTTTTTCTTGTGGTGAGTCCTCTAGATTCGAGGACAATAGTCCTTTTAATCATTTGACACTATGTTACTATTGTTCTACTTATTTACGTTGAGGGTGAGCTGGGACATGTCTAAGCCTCCACCTTATTCATATTTAAAGGTATTGTTGGATACTTTGGCTATGTATATATTTATTGGATCTTACTTCCTTATTATTATATTGATGTACCTTAGTCCCTATCCCTTAATTTCTGCTTTTGTTTTGATTTAATTATCAATGATGTACTTATATATGCTATGATGCTTGTTTGGGGGTACTATCTGCCTCCCTATTCGTCATCTTACTTCTAGGCCTAGGCTTGGGTCTTAATAATGCATGCTATTGAGACTATGGGAGTGGATCTTGCTTCCTATCAACTTAAGGACGTGGCTCATATTTGGTATAACCAATAGGAAGAACGTCATGGGGAGTATGCAGAGTTGATAGTCTGGGATGAGTTTCATAAAGCATTCCTTGACCACTTTTTTCCTAAGGAGTTATGAGAAGCCAAGGTGGAGAAGTTCACGAACCTAAAGCAAGAGGGGATGACGGTTAAAGAATACAGTCTCAAGTTTACCAAACTATCCAGATATGCTCTAGAGATGGTTTCGGACAAAAGGGTATAGATAAAGAAGTTTGTGTCGAGTTTGGGTAAACACATGATGAAGGAGTTTAAGGAAACTTACTTATTTTTGACATAGATATCTTAAGGCTAGTGGTGTAGTACTCAATAGGTTGAAGATGACAAGAGAAGAGATAGAGAGGAACGCTTGAGCAAAGGGCCATATTGAATGGGCAAGAAGGTAACCAACAAAGGCAAGGTAAGGATGATCGGTGTTTCATTCAGAAGAGGTATTCTGGTTATTCACCATCATCTATAAGTACACCTTTCTAGAAGGGTCAACAAAATTACATAGCTCAAGATTCGCAGATACAAGGGAGTGTGACCCAAGGGATGAAAGGAAAACCACTGTATGCCTAGTGTGGTAGGCTTCATCTGGGAGAATGTCAAAATGGCACAAATTCTTGCTACAAGTGTTGTCAAACATGTCACTTTTTAAAGGATTTCCTAATGTGGGGATAGAATAGTGGAGGTAGTAAGGCCTGACCTTCTTCTATGGAACGAAAAGGCCAAGGTAATCAAAGAGATTCGAATGCTAATTTAGGCATAGGTACAAACCATCAATATACCATAGGTAGTCAACAAGACCAAAAGAATTTTCTTGATGTTATGACTAATATACTCTGAGTCTTTTCTTTTGATGTTTATGCCTTGACCCAAGTGCGATGTTACCTTTTGTAACTCCTTTCCTAGCTAATAAGTTTAAGATCCTTCCTGAGAGTCTTCTTGAGCCTTTCAATGTCTCTACTCTAGTTGGTGTATCTATTCTTGCTGAAAGAGCCTATAGGGATTGCACTATTTCCATATACCATAGAGATACCATGGCTAACTTAGAGTAAGAAATGGTTGATTTTGATGTCATTCTAGACATGGACTAACTTTATGCCTATTATGACACAATTGATTATAGAACTTATGTTGTCAAGTTTCAATTCCCTAGCGAGTCTTTCATAGAGTGGAAAGGTGGTCTACTATAGCCTAAAGGTCATATTATTTCTTACCTTAGGGCCGAAAGGTTAATCGCTAAAGGGTGTATCTATCATATAGTCTGATTCAAAGATGTTGATAATGTGAACCTATCTCTTCAGTCAGTCCTCATTGTCAATGAATTTCATAAAGTATTCCCTGATGATCTACTTGGAGTCCCTCCTAATAGGGAGATAGACTTTGGAGTTGATGTCTTTCCAAAACTCAACATATTTCAATTCTAAAGAGTTAAAAAAGCAATTGAAAGATCTTTTTAATAAGGGATTTATTAGGTCGAGTGTCTCATCTTGGGGTGCTTCTATTCTATTCTTGTGAAAGAAAGATAGGTCCCTTAAGATATGTATCGACTATCACCAATTGAATAAGGTCCCCATTAAGAATAGGTATCCTCTTTCCAGGATAGATGATCTTTTCAACCAACTTCAGAGTGCCACATGCTTCTTTAATATAGACCTTAGATTAGGCTATCATCAGTTGAAAGTGAAAAAATATGACATCCTAAAGATGACCTTCTAAACCCATTATGGTCTCTTCGATTTTCTTGTTATGTCTTTTGGTTTGAATAAATGCACCCACAACCTTTATGGACCTTATGAATCGAGTATTCAAGCCATGCTTGGACATGTTTGCCATTGTGTTCATCGACAACATATTGGTCTACTCCAAAAATAAGGACGAGCATGCCAACCATCTCTGAATTGTTCTTCATACTCTCGAGGATAGGGAGTCATATGATAAGTCCTCGAAGTGTGAATGTTTTCTTGCATATGTGTTCTTAGGCTACATCATATCTAGTAACTCTATTTAGGTTCATACAAAAATAGTTAAGGTAGTGAAGAATTGGCCCAGAGCTACTATTTTGACTAGCATAAGAAGTTTCTTGGATTTAGCTAGCTACTACCGATGATTTTTTTAGGGATTCTCATCCATATTTGCCCTATTGACTACACTGATTCAGAAAAGTCTAAGTTCCAATGGCCATAAGCATGTGAGAAGAGCTTTCAAGAGTTGAAAATCAGATTGACTACTACGCTTGTGTTATCCCTACCTGAAGGAACTAATGGATTTATTATGTATTGTGAGGGTTCCAGAGTTAGGTTAGTTGTGTATTGATGAAAAAAAGATAGGTTATAGCCTACGTTTCCAGACAACTTAAAATACATGATAGAAACTACCCAACTCATGCCCTCGAGTTGGCAACAGTGGTGTTTACTCTTAAGATTTGTCATCATTATTTGTATAGGGTATATGTAGATGTGTTCATCAATCACAAGAGTCTACAATATGTCTTCAGTTAGAAGAAATTAAATTTGAGATAGAGAAAGTGGCTTGAACTTCTCAAATACTATGATATAAGGATTCTTTAACACCTAGCAAGGTGAATATTGTTGCTGATGCACTTAGTAGGATGTCTATGAGTAGTACTACACACCTTGAAGAAGGTAAGAGAGAATTAACAAAGGAAATGCATAGACTTGAATGTATAAGAGTCTAACTTATCAATTCCATGGATGGTAGTATTGTTATTCAGAACAAGGCAAAATCATGTCTTGTAGTAGAGATGAAGGAGAAACAAGATCAAGGCCCTGTACTACTACAATTGAAAGAAGATGTACATAAGCAAAAAGTAGTAGTTTTTTTAGAAGGGGAAGATGGTGCGTTGAGGTATCAAGAAAGATTGTTAATCCCAAAGCTAGATAACCTCAGACATAGACTGGCAACTCTGAAATATTCCATTCATCAAGGTTCTACTAAGATGTGTTCGAACTTGAGAAAGGTGTATTGGTGGAGTGGTATGAAGAGAGATATCTCTAACTATGTCTCTAAGTGTTCAAATTGCCAACACATTAAAGTAGAGCACCAAAGGCCATGTGGCTTAGCACAAAACATATAGAGCTCCTAATGTAAATAAGAGATGATAAATATGGATTTCATCAAAGGATTACCACAGTATCAAAAGTAACATAATTCGATTTGAGTTATTGTGAATAGGATGACCAAATTAGCCCACTTTTTAGGTTGTTAAGAAAACTGACACCGCATAGGACTATGCCAAAGTATACTTTCAAGGGATTTTCAAATTACGTGGAGTTTCCTTGTCTGTCTTCTTAGATGGAAGAGCTCAATTCACTACTCAGTTTTGGACATTATTTCAGAAAGGCTTAGGTTCGAAGGTAAATCTTAGCACTAGTTTTCATCCATAAACTCATGACCAATACAATTCATACCTTGGAGGATATATTGAGACATATGTCATTGACTTCAAAGGTAATAGGTATGACCATTTTCCTCTCATTGAGTATGCATATAATAATAGTTATCATTCGAGTATTTATATGGCCTCTTATCAAACCTTGCAATGGGAGAAGTTGTTGATCACCAATTGGGTGATTTGAAGTTGGTGAAACTTGGATCCAAGTTAGTTCATCAGTTTATGGAGAAAGTAAAATTCATCCAAGAGAGATTAAAAGCTCCACAGGGTCGCAGAAAGTCCTAATTTGATCTTAGACGAAGGATTTAGAGTTTGAGGTGAATGATTGAGTATATTTACAGGATTTGTCCATGAAAGGTGTCATGAGATTTGGAAAGAAGGAAAAAATTAATCTGTTTTACATTGGTCATTATCAAATTATAAAGTGAGTTGAGAATATGGCTTATGAGTTGGAGTTACCCTCAAAGATAGCCTCCATTCGTCATGTGTTCCATATTTGAAAGTTAAAAAAATGTTTAGGGGATCCTTTCATTGGTGGTTCCTGCTGAATCCCCCCCAAAATTCAAACAACCGTATCGTGTGTAAAGGGCCTTACCTCGCATCTCATCCGAGAACAAAGCAAGCTCTAGTGGTAGGCTTCCTTTGCAGTCCCATTTTATACATAGAAAGAGGAGTGATTAAGGTTTGAATAATAAGGAATCCTATCATCTTTTTGACCATAAAAATCTAAACTAAACAACTTTTGCCTTGCCTGATCATATATTTTTGTTTGCCAAAAGCTCGTGTCGCCAATTCTTTACCCACCTCCTGGATGTCATTGCTCGATCACTTAACTATTCCCATAGTCCCTTAGTCCCGTACAGAGGGAAATCGGCAGTTCGAAGGAGAGCTTGCGCGACTCATATTTCAAATAAATATCGCCACCTGGAAAACTCATTTTTTGGGGGGTTTATTAATTGGAGTTAGAGAGAATTTCTCCTTCAAGGATATTTTGGTATAAATCCTTGATCGTCAAGTTCACAAATGGATGACCAATGAGGTTGTATCTGTCAAAGGTTTATTGAAGAATCCATTTATTGAATATGCTACATGGAAAGCCGAAGAAGATGTGAAGGTCAAATATCCACATCCATTTGTGCCTAATAGTGGTAATGTTGAAGGTACTAATTCTATTCTTATTTCGAATTTCGAGTTTGATGTTCATTCTTCATGATTGAGTATTTGAGTTATTGTGTATGTCTTAATGATATTCATGCTTGATGTCTCCTAGTTTCTTCATCATTTGAGTCCAAAAATATCCTAACCTAAAAAGTCCAAAATTTCATAAACAGTCTGAGAAAATAGTCACTATTAGTTACCACGAAGGCACTTCTACGACCCATAGAAGATTCTACAATCCATAGATAGTGTCTAGTTATTGGATTTCACACTTAGAAATATCTATCATTTTGAACCCAATCACAGATACACTCTATGACTTGTAGATATTTCTCCGCACAGTAGATGGGGTCCTAAGAGGGGTACAATGTCTGACTTCCATGAAGGATATCCACAACCTGTAGTAGTTCCCATGAACCATAATGTACTCCCTTCTATATTTAGTGAAATTTGAGTTTGCAAGGACCATGTCTATGAACCCCCTAGTATGAGCCGCATTATGATTCGAGTCATAGATCAAGTCATAGAGTTGGCTGACACATTTTCGTAGTTACTAGAATGTGTATAAGCTTCCACAAGAGATTTTTATGAACCATAGAAGGTTGTTCGTAGCCCTAGGCCTTCTTCAATCAGGTTCCACGAAATCCAATCTAAAAGCCATAGACAGAACTACGACCTGTAGATAGAGTTTTGTAATTCCTGTCATTAGTTTTAATGAGTAGTTGTAACTTTTCTAATCCTTTGTTAATCAAATCTTGAAGATTTTGAGGTTAGAATGAACTCCTTGTTAGTATTCAATGGTACCACACCCTCATAATCACTTGGATTTTTTTGAGAGCTAATTCGAGAGGAGAAAACACTAGATTTAAAGCGATTCTATAGAGGTCCTCTAATTCCGAGTAAGGTTTTGATCCTTTGAGGCATGTAAGGCTATTATAATGTTAGATTAGGCTCGTCCATGCACCCACGTCAAAGTGTCCATTTTGAATGAGTAATGAATTGAGTAAAAAAAATCTTGTTTTGGATTCCAATTGAGTTAATCCTTCTTTTAATGAGTTCTTCATAATCATACATTGAAATTAATCTTTTTTTTCATGTAGCATTAAATTGTTGTTTGTGATCCCTTTTCATGAATCCTAATTGATTTGATGATCATGATTTTACATGCATGTTTTGAACAAATAAGATGGTTTTACTATGCATTCTTTTAAATTGAGAATTGATGATTTACCTACATTGAGAAAAGTATGATTTTAACTGAATTTGAACAATATTTTATTAAATCGAAAGAGCATGAGTCGTCTTGAAGATATGTTTTTATTAAAAGAGCGTGATGATATGAGATGAGTTTGAGGTTTTCAGCTAAAGTCCAAAGAGAATAAATGAGATGATTTTAGTATTTTTGATTGAGCAGATATATGTATATATTCGGAGTAGTATTAAGCACCAACTTAGATAAGAGTTAGAATAGAGGTAACTTAAATCTAATAAACATAGCCAGCGTTGGATAGTTATGTCATTAATTCATGCAACTTCTTAATCCCTAAAAAAGGACTTTTACTATTGAATCCAAAAAGGTTGAGCGT
>JAPFFP010044770.1:0-12138 GCA_026153255.1 Solanum medicagineum | reverse complement strand
AATTGTCACCAGCTATCATCTTGATGTTCACACCAACATTTACATTGATTGGAGGGTGATTAATTGATGAACAAACTTGACAAAATAACTTATGAGGTTTAAAAGGCCAATGGAAGGTGATTACTAATTTATTTGTTATACCTCATTTTTATTTTCTTATTGTAGAATATGGTTCAGGTCAAGTCAAGAAAAAGATAGACTTTACTAATAGTCTATGTAAAAATAGATTTTAAGTTGAAATATGTACATATCCTTTTCATGCATTTCTATACAAATTGTGGAAACAAAACTTCTCCGTAAGATGAGAATTCCTCAAAAAGGCGTAAATGAAAGTTTAAATTTTTTATTTCTCAACAAATTTTGAATTTTTTTTACTTTTAGTTTATATATAACAATGAGAATTACTTAAAATTTTCCCCTTTTTAATTTCGCAATTTGTTTCAAGTTTTTTTTCTTTCACAGTTACTTTTCTTACTTATTTTTAAAAAGAAGAAATTGATCGATCTGAAAATTTATATATATATTTTATGTTTTTCTTTTGATATATATATATATATATATATACATATATATATATATATGTATATGCTAATTTAGTGATGTAGTAATCATAATGAAGGAACTGAAAATAAACAATTGGATGTATATGCACAAGTGTCCATTTAAATTCTTTCAAAGCATATCAATGCCAAGACGAGTTTAAATCAATTAACCATCTTCATAAAATGACATACTTAAAAATGAACCATATACAGTTAAGAACATAGTAAAAGGTACATAAACTAGGGAGTCTTTTTATAAACGACATAAATCACATGAGCTTGTGATCTCCAACTTATAGTTTCAGTTAGACCGGCTTCTCTATACCTTATCGGAGTATGGAACCATATCATATCAATATGGATCCACCAAAAGGTCATAAATATTAGACATAGAAATCATGCAAAACAGTGTAATAAGGTCTAACACCAAAATAAAACAACGAAAATGCGAGTTAATGAATGAAAAGTCCTCATCAAAAAAGGCCTCGTAACGATTCTCAATTATCAGGAGTGAAAATGTAACGCCCTGTAAAATTATCAAAATACCTCTAGAGGAGGGGCGTGCGCATAACACATCTTCCCATGCTCCATTTGCAAATTTGAGACCGGATGATTTGCACTCAGCACGAAAAATTGAGTGGAAAAATGGCCTCGTTCGAATTTTAGAGCAACCGGATCGAAAAATAATTTTTCGATCCGAAAACCAAAATAGTGTTGATGCGTGACAGGGCCACAACGTTCCCTGGGCACGGACCAACACTTGTATTTTTTTAAATTTTTTCGACGGAAGGGGGAAAACTCATTTGAAAATTTTTCTGAGAAAAATACACTATGGCGCACCCAGTCTGCGACGCGGACCGGGTATTTCCAGGTTCAAAATTTTCTTTTAATTCCTGAGAGGCATTCTAGACATTTTCTGACCCCCAAAAAACTTAAACCATATTAAATTAAGTCATTTCAATAAAAAAAGAGCCTCTTAAACATATTTCTAAGCCCCCAAAACACACAAACTAGGTTAGAGTTCTTGGAGAAGAAGAGAAGAAGCGAGGGTTCTTGAGTCAAAGTTGATCTTTTTTCAATTCTAGATATGTAAGGCTACCTAAAGCATTGGATTACGTTCGTCCACGTGCCCCTTCATTTACTTGAGTCAGAAATCATGAGTATAAATTGCATGTTTTAAATCCCATGGTTCTTAAGATTTAAATTCTTGTACGAAATCGAGTTTCTTGAATATATCTGAGTTAATTTATGAGCTACAACATTGTTACTTTGAATTATGGATGTATTTCACATGCTTGATACCGTAGCCCTAAATTGTGTTTCCTTGTTCACTGATTCAATTGATACTATGTACTTAAGTTTTAAAAATAAAGTTGAACCTGAATAGTATTTTTCATGTCTCATATATGTATATGTTTAGTGCTTATGATGTTTTATGCATTGAGTATGGATGATATGATGTCACTTCACCATAATTTGTAAGAGTCTTGCATATTGTGAATTGAGTCCTGAATTGCATTGTTTGAGTTCCCATTTTGAGTTATGGAGTTAATTGAGAAAGTTGATGTTGAGTTGATTGGGATGAGTCTGAGTTGATGAGCATATTTTAATCTTGGAAGGAGTATTGAGCACCAAGTTGGATGAGATGAGTCACCCCAGAACTACGTTATCAGCGTAGGATGGCCGCATAAGATAATTTGGTGACCCATGTTCCCATTTGAAGAACACTCTCTTAGGATTCGAGAGAGAGTGTTAGAGGTTGGCGTCCTATTCCTAGGCATGTTTAGGACAGACGTGGCAACAACATCTTTTCGTTATACATCACCAAAATAATTGGTGAGTTGGAGAGTTATGTAGGTTAGAGAAACTTCCTAGAAAACACTTGAGTTGAGCATATCATGAGTTTTTTGAACTGACTACGTTAAATACTAAGTTTATTTCAAAAAGCATGATTTTCAAACTATAAACTTGCATCATGTTACATGAGTTGAGTTATGAGATGAGGAGTTGAGTCTTGAGTCGATTCGAATGCTTTAGTTTGAGCATTACCTATTTCTTGAGCTACTTTACTGTACATTTCACGTACTAACGCCATTTAACGCTACATCGTCTCATGATGCAGATACGGGAGATAGTGGACTTCATCAGGCATACCGTTGAGGTTTAGAGTTCCGAGATCCAGAGATTGTGAACCCTTCTTGCTTTTTGAAGGAGCCTATTCTTATTTATTTAGTTTCTTTATTTATTTGAGTTGGATAGCCATGACTTGTCATGGTACCTTCTAGATGTTTCGAGTAGAGGCTTCATAGACTTGGAGTGGAGTATTATTGAGTATTTTCATATTCATACTTGACTTACTTTGAGAAACTATTTATGATATCTCTGTCTTTTCTTTAAATGTTATCATTGAGTACTCTTCTACTGTTGAGTAAGATGTGAAAGTGAGGCCAAGTGATTTGCTCGGTGGCTAGCAATAGTCTTTGAGTGCTGGCCACGCCTAGGGTACCCTCTCGAGGCATGAAAAACTTTTTATCAGAGAACAAAGTTCATGTGTCCTAAGGAGCCTATGAAGCCATGTCTAGTAGAGTTTTGTTTATGGTTGTGTTATGCACCACACTTCATAAGCAGGAGGCTACAGGACATTAGGAATGGTTACCCTTCTTTGGTATTCTGAGTCATGCGATAGAGTTTAACTCTATAATAAATGTCTAATTTGTGCATTTACAGATCATGCCTCCTAAGTGTATAGCAGCCTAACGAGATGCCCGAGCATTAAACACTGAGAATCCTCCACCAGAGGTCCCTAGCCAGGCAGGAGTGAGGAGACGAGGTCAACCTGCCCGAGCTGTTGAGTCTCCACAGGCACTTCCTGCTCAGCCATCCTCTACTTTTGAAGCATACTTTCGAAGCATACTTTCGAGGAGCCATTGCGATGCTCACCCAGCTAGTGGCCTCGCAGAGCAACAATCGAGGTCCCCAAGCCCCTAGCGTTAGTTCCCAAGATCCCACAACTGCTACTAGGCTTAGAGACTTCTTGAGGATGAACTTGCCGGTCTACACAGGGTTGAAAGTTGAGGAGGACCCACAGAATTTCATCGATGAGATGTGCAAGGTGTTTGGTATAAGATGTGCAAGGTGTTTGGACCCACAGAATTTCATCGACTGAGGTTGAGGGAGTCGAGCTTGCCTCTTATCAACTTAAAGATGTGGCGAATGTCTAGCAATCATTCTAATGGCACATACTTCTCTCAACTTCAACTTAGGTACCCAAACTAGCATTTTCAAAACCAGATTGTATGGCTACCAAGCAAACCAAGGAACATTGATGCATTTGACAATCTAACTATGACAAGCTGAGGAGTATCAATAATTTACAATCATTGTACAAGTCATATATTAACCATGCAGTGCAAATGCCCTCACAGAAAAGAAGTCCCTCTATTTCACTTAATAAGCAATCATAGAAGATTTAGGGACTATGCAAGCATACTCATCTCGCAAGCGAGATTCATGCATAATTACCAATACCCAAGGCTTGCCCATATACTCAAACTTCAAACAGCTGACTAGTTGGATCATGATCACTTTAGTACTTCATAAACTTGTAACGTACGCTCATGGGGCTTTGGTAAGGTGATTTTGGGCAATTAGTGAATAAAAGTCATCCTTGAATCATGTTTTTCAACATTTTCACCTTAATAACTCAACCATTCTCGCTTTGTCCTCCCTTATTCTTCACTTTCAAGCTTTTCTGGGTACTTTCTTTTTGTCTTTCAGGTTGTGCCTTATTTTTGAACTTATTTTTCTATTCTTCTTATTTTAAGGTAGTTTTGCTTCTTTGTCACTCACTGGGTACATGAGTTTCCATGCTTTCTTTCATTCCCAACTAATCACCTCATTTTTGCTAGTATACTCCAACATTAGCCACCCTCAACTTAGGCTTTTCGCCTAAGGTGAAGTACACAGTATCCATTCCCTAACCAGGGCCACTTTTGGTAGCCACCCTCAACTTAGGCTTTTTGCCTCAATCAAGGTTCACATGTTCAAGGATAGACCAAGGACAATATCAAGGCATTTAATTAGACAAGGTTAGGCTAGCTAGGTGTCAAGAAAGAAATGGTACATGTAAGGCTCAAAATTCGGAAAAAGGGGTAAACTCTTTCATTTGGTGAATCATTTAGCCAAAACCGGACTAATTTAAAGAACAACGGCCTCAGATTCCTTCCTAATCAACAAAATCTCTAGTCCAACTTAGAGTAGCAAGGCAAGTTCTGAATCAGTATATAATGCATGAATATGACAAAATTAGCTCTCACATATATGGCATTGCATACGTAATCAACATAGGCTCAGAGGTCGTGCTTCAAGCATCAACTTGTCTTTGCTTTATCAGAACAAACATTGCCAAACCAATCACATGGAAGATTGCAATAGTAACAAACAATCCAAAAAATTTTATGGGTACCAATTTTTCCAAACATTTTGATAAAACCATTCAAACTATATATGTGCCAAAAGTATTAATCGTTATATATCCACAAATTATCTAAAACACCTAAACATGCAGGTTCAACATAAAGTAAAATCATCTACAAGGAAAAAAGAAGCACGGCAAGAAAACATTCGGATATCAAAACTAGGATAGTTATGGACTAAAAGCTACTCAAACTTCACCCAAGCCCATAACTTCCCATACCCCACCAGTAATGATACTTTGTCCTCAAAGTAGATATATATAATAAAACCAAACAAAAACATATCATCCAAATAGTAATAAAAACCAAATTATACAAAAACAACAATAAAGACAGAGTATCCAGAAATAGTAGCGAGAACAAAGTATCAAAAAGTAGTATGCATGGGGTCAAAAGTAGCAAATTATGGTGCTCAGGCACTGATATCAGTCTGGTCCTGGGGCCCTTTCTCCTCTTGGGTGGTCTAAGCTGCAGCTGAACTCGAGATACTAGCTCCATGTAATCTCTGCTGCTCCTGAGCCTGCCTCTGCTGCTCCATCTGTATAAACTCTCTCATCACCAGATCAGTAATCTGCTTCTCTAGCTTCACCTCCTCCTCAGTAGTCCTCTGTCTCTTCTGGTCCATCTCTGCATCGTCACCCTCCCGAGGCCTCTTCCCAAGAGCACGTGGGTGATTCTCGAATAGATCAAACAAGTCCTCACCCCCAGGTGCCTCCTTTGGGGCTGCTATCGGGGTTACTAATGATGTCATCAAGTCGGCCTTGAACTTGGCCAACTCCTGCTAAACGACAGCCAAATCTGCAGGATGAGCTCCCTCAAGCCACTTCTGGACCCTAGCCTCGAAAGTGTCAACCTTGGCATCCACTGCAACAACTTTCGGTCCAACTCAACAACTTTCGGTCCAACTCAGATAACTCAGATAGGGTGAATGCCTTGGCCCTCTCCTCTAAGGCCTGCACTGTCTGACGAACCAAAGGCTTGATTTGGTCCATCAACATTCCTAGCTGGGCATAAGCAGAAGCAGACATAATAAGCAAGTCTACAGAAGTAACATGAGAAGCAGATGGCTCTGGTACAGTTGTATTTATGGAGGGCATCGCCTCGGTGTCAACTGCTGGAGGCTGCTCTGGGGCAACTAGAGTGGAGGTAGTAGGAACTGGTGTTGACTCCTCAGTAGCTGGCTTGAGAGGAACTTTCTCAGGCACGGTAGGAGGAACTTCTCTCCAGAGGGCCATATGATTCTCATCAGCCTTGATTAGGCTGGGATCCATAGTGTGAAGTCCTTGGCATGTGGGTCTATGTGGAGAGAGACATGCACTCCATCCTCATTGCATAGTGTGTGTATCAAGATAGGGAATGGCAATAAGGTATTCATCCATAGCGCGGACTCGTTAATCTGCTTAGCCAATACATGCACCTAGTTGATCTCATAGCCAGCTAAGATATTGGCTAGTAACACGGCCCTCTCCAGAGTGATGATATTATCCATGAATATAGGACGAATGCAAGACCAGATAATGGCCTGGCAGAATTTTGCTAGAATGGAGAGGTGGGGCTTCCCTATAGGCTCGGCATGGTTGATGACCCATGCAAGCTCGACATCACCCTCCGCTGTTTGGCTGACCACCCATCTGAGGAGCTAGATCTCTAAACCAACATTTTTCTCGATCAAAATATGCCTTATCATATCTATCTTGCTGTCGTGCTCAGCCGTATGTTGTGGCACCGTGTAGTTAGGCCCAAACTAAACCCAAAAAATGGTTTCTTCGGAGATATCTACCCCCAGACCATGAACCAAGAACCTGCGCAACTTGGGCTGATCTATCGCCTTTTTCCCTTTGGGAAGATCTCAGAGAATGGTAATAGTGTATGCATGATACTCTCTGACCATAAGTGGGGCATACTTACCCAGCTACTCTGATAACCACCGGAGCCCGTGTTGATCAACCTCGGCCTCAAGAGCAGGAACTTGACTCAACCCTTAGTCATTTAACCGGGACTCTCATGAAACTGTTTGACAGGTTTTCCCTTGTTGTTGATTTCCTGAACATCCTCATTCCCCCATCGGTGATGCTGAGGATCAATACTTGAGATAGATGGGGCAATCAAGGACTGGGCCTCCTGCTGGGTCTATGGTTTCTCCTGAAAATCTAACTTTGTATGCGTGGGAGTCATCTATGGTGAACTGCTCCAGGACTTATCTCCATCTCCCTCCTCTTTAGACTTGGAGGTGCTCTCAACTACCATGGGAGTCTGGGCAGCCCTAGCCCTCGTTAGGTGCACCTATGCATAAGGGTTAATCCGGACCCTATGGACCTCCTCCGATCCCTCAGTCTGCTCAGTGTATAAAGTGTCATTGATGAGCTTCCTGTGAAAAGCTCAGATAGCATTTTTGTCTTTTGGAGTCATTGTACTTGAAATTCATACCGCAAACCACCAATGAGCACCAAAGTTTCAACACAATCAGCAAACAAACAAAAAGAACAGAAAGAACAAAAATAAAAATTGAAAAACAACAACAAACATCAATATTGCACCAGCTCGCAGTACGAGGCACAGGTGCGACTCGTAGGGTAACCTATGAGTCATACTATGGCCTCCTAGTACAAAGGTGCCTGAGAAAAAAAAATTAAACTCAAAATAGGTATGAGGCACAAGAATGACTCATAGTGGAGACTACGATCGTAGGCTGGGTCATACCAATTTCTAGTAACATTTTTAAACACAAAGGCATGCTCACGAGATCCCCACTACAATTCGTAGTGGACACGATCACCCATAAGTGGGTCTCGTATGGCAAGTGTTAAGGGACCACGGTTAATTGTTATTCCCTACGAGACACCACTACAACTTGTAAGACCTTCTATGAGTAGTAGGTAGCCCTCGTAGCAGGTAATATCAGACACTTGTGGTGTCTTCAACACAACCACACAAACCACAATCAACATCCATAAAATTCAAACAACATTCAAAGTAATTTTTCAATCTATAGAACAGGCACAACAATATCCTACAATTCTTGATCATGATAATTCAATCTAAAACCCAAATCAAGCAACCATCAATTTCCCAACACATCGAGAATTTGAAAAAAAAAATCATCAATCCTAGAACTTTCAAAAATGACACTTACACACAAAAATGGAATTTCAAAGGGATTAGATGCATACACGGACGACGAATTTCTCAAACCACCATTTTCAACCCCATAGGCATACCCACAACAAAATTTCAATCCCACAATGAATCTACCAGTTATTCAACCATCACATATTCATTTCACGTACGTGATCAACACTAAATATTGCAAGATATCATTATCACAACCAACCAACAAGAGTGATCTCACAATAAGGACAAACTTTAGGGAATTCTAACCGACACAACCCTAATTCTGATTTCTTTTCATCGATTTTCTCATGGGTACTCTTAATACTAGTTTCAAACACACAATCATCTAAGAATTCTAAAATACACTTAAGTATATGTGTGAAATTTGACCAAGAAACATACATTTAGAGAAGACCATGAGCAATTAAACGCAATGAGAAGAAAGAGATGCGAAAACCCTAGGTGTTGGATGCTTTACCAGAAAGTTCGCCAGAAAATGATGTGGGTACGCTGAAAAGGGTATCGGAACAGTGGGGAATATTTTTGGGAACAATTAGGGGGAAAGTAAGGGTTTAAAATTGGGGAAATAAGGGTCAAAAATAATTTTGACCTTTAATGTACCCCAACCGGGACGACTTTTAAAATCACTAAGTCGGGTCTATGTGACCCCGGCTATGAGTCATAGGGCTTCCTACGACCCGTAGGTCCTGGTCACGTAGTAGAACCCAACACTTAGAAAAATTTAGTAATCATACCTGGGCACTACGAACCTCACTATGACTTATAGCATGGACTATGAATCGTAAGGTTTGCTCGTAGTATATGTGCCAACTTCAATCAAACATTGTTAACCTCTACGAGGCATGACTTTGAGTCGTAGTGTATGCTATGGCTCATAGTCCTGGTCGTGGAGGTTGCTTCCAATGCCATTTTCTTCAATTTTTCAGCCGTTGTTTAACTCCTGCAAACCAACATCTTAAAATACACCAATCTTCAAACAACACAACTGATTCAATGTCTTCAAAATCAAAACAAAAATCAATTCACTACCTAGAAATTTAAACAATCAAAATACTCAAAACAATCCAAAAACAATTAAAGTACTTGGGTTTCCTTCCAAGAAACACCTTTTTTAACATCATGGATTGACGTAGTCATCATGGATCATCAGAAATCCTCAATGGCCTTCACCTCGCTCTTGAGCTCGTCCGGGTGCTTCAGATATCAAAAACAACCTAATGCATCATTGACCCTGAGCAGAGTTGACCATAATCCATGTCCACAGATGCTCTCCCAGTGGCCAAGAATAGCCTCCCCAAAATAATAGGGACCTAAAAATCAACCTCACAGTCAAGAATCACGAAATTTTCTGGAAAGATAAGCATATCAACTTTCACCAACACATCAAAGAGAATTCCCTCTGGCTTCTTAATTGTTCTATCTACCATGAGTAACCGCATCCTTGTGGGAGTAGGAGAACGAAGATCAAGCTTTTTGAAAATGGCAAGAGGAATCAAATTTATACTTGCTCCCAAGTCACATAATGCCCTTGCGAACTCTACATCACCGATGATACAAGAAATGGTGAATGCACCGGGATCTTTCTTCTTTTGGACTAGGCATTTGGTCATGACGAAACTATATTGTTAGAGCTCTTGCGAAAGCTTTTGACTTACCGTGCGCTTTTTCGTCACCAAATCCTTCATGTACTTAGCTTACCCGGACATCTTCTATAATGCTTCTAGAAGGAGGATGTTAATTGAAAATTGCTTTAACATCGAAAGGAAATGTTTAAATTTACCATCCTCGTCCTTTTTCTTGAGTCTCTAGGGAAAAGGGGAGGAGGTTTTAGAATTATCTTGGCCTTTTCTTGCTCTTTTACCTCTTCACTTTGCATCCCATTAATTTCCAGACCTTCTTCCTCAACCTCAACCTTGTCATCAACACCCTTCTCACAAGCTTCATCATCAACCACTGGCCTTAGGGGATCTATGGTGCTTTTCTTAGTTCTTATCATGACTGCCATGCAATGCCCGTCATTTTTTGAATTTTGAACCATATTACTTGGCAAAGTGCTCTTTTAGCATTGGTTTAATTGAGAAGATACTTGATCGAATTGTTGCTCTAATTGTTTGATGGCCACCGAATGAGACTCTATCTTTTGATTTATAATTAAAATATCTAATTTCATCACTTTTAAAGTCTCATCTTGATGGTTTACCCTCTTCAACAACTTGTCAAATATTTCTTCAATCCTAGAATTGCTATACCCAACATCATGATTATGGGGAGGCACATAGGGACCATTCCTATATCCATCTCTTTGCCCCCACTTGGCCTCCGATACTCTTTCTCTTTCAAAATAACCGCAACAGTTATCTATATACGCACCCTCACTATTGTAGTTCCAACCTTAATTTCTGGAACCTTGACGCCAATAGTCTGAGTTGGACTCTTAGGAATCATTTCGTAAACCCACCACTTGATTACTCACAAAGCAAGCATCTTCATCAAAGAAGGATTCTTCATACATGGGCGCCTTTGGAGGTTGGTGAGTCCCCGCTGGACACTTGCTTGGTTTTGCTTCAACACCAAATCCGTACTTGTGTGAAGTTGAGAAAGTTGTTGCATGATCTCCTTATTTACCTTTTATTGCTCAGTATTAGTGTTCACCACACATGAGGTATTCATAGCACCTCTCTCTTTTTGGCCCCATGCTCTATTTGTTTTGACCACTTGCTCTATTCTTTCAGTGATCTGTGCAAAAGGTTGATAAAGAAACATACCTCCCATAATGGTGTCGGCGCAAGCTTGACTATTCTCACCAAGAGCTCGATAAAGTATCTCCACTAAGGCATCATCAATAATTTTGTGATTCGGAACCATCCTCAAGCACTTGGTCAACATCTCCCATGTTGTACTGATCAAATCACCTGGCAATTGCTCGAAGTTGTTGATTTGATCTTTGAGTTTAAGCTTTTTGGACCTCAAAAAATACTTCTCTAAAAAGGCTCTTTGTAACTCGACCCAACTAGTGATCGAACTTTGTGCGAGTTCTAACAACCGTATTGCCACATTTGCAGTTAGAGATAGAGGGAACACTCTTAAAGCAACCATATTTATTGAAAGAATTTGTGTACCCATCACACTCTTGCAAAGAAACGCAACATTATCGAGATGACTATGTGGATCCTCCGAAGGTAGCATCTCGATATGTGGATCCTCCGAAGGTAGCATCATAATCAAACCACGATTGTGAAGCATTTGTAGCAGACGACTAGACACGGTGAACTTAGTGTTGGCTGGTAGCAGTAACAACACTATCACTCCTGTGACATCTATGGCCATAAGGTTCAACCTATATTGATTCCAACCTTAAACATTTTTGTTGAAATCCCTATGGTGTGGTCTATTATCTCTTTGAGGTGAGTTTTCATCTCTATTCACATCTTCATCATGTTGACAAATAGCTTCATCAATCGCAATGTTCTCGTTTTCTTGGGCCATTCTTCTCGCAGTTCGATGGATCTCCAAGTTGATTGTAACTAAGGGATTGCCTTGGCTCCTTGTTTTGGGCATATAAACCTAACACACCCTGCAATACATACCAAAGTACAAAAACAAAAACAAACGTAAAATATAAGAGAATGTAGAAACACTTGAATTAACTATTAATGAAATCAAGTCAAAAACCCAGCCACATTCCCCGACAATTGCGCCATAAATTTTGATGTTCACGCTCCAAAAGTAAAGCAGTCTCCATCATCTATAAACCTAACTAGGGGCTAGGGTCAAATCCACAGGGAATACGAGGTTTGACCAAATTGACTCACCAACAATAATCTCAAGTGCCAATCGATTATATTCTCTATAATGGTTTTTTTTTTTACAATTTGGAAAGAAATAACTACAAAAACTACAGTAATAATCACGAAGAGACAATCAATTTTAGGAGAAACTTAGGAATTGTGTTCCTCATGATTTGCTGACTTAAGTACCCCAGATAACAT
>JAPFFP010044769.1:0-12141 GCA_026153255.1 Solanum medicagineum | reverse complement strand
AGACCTAGTGTGTCCCCCCGGGGTGCACCAGTGTTATTTGTACGCAAAAAGGATGGCACCTTGAGAATGTGTATCGAATATCGACAATTGTACAAGGTGACCATTAAGAATAAATACCCCCTCCCCAGGATTGCTAATTTATTTGATTAGTTACAAGGTGCCAAATGCTTTTGAAAAATTGATTTAAGATCAGGTTATCACCAAGTGAGGGTGAAGCAGCAACATATACCCAAGACAGCCTTCAGAACATGATATGGTAACTTTGAATTCCTTATTATGTCATTTGGGCTAATGAATGCACCAGCAGTTTTTATGGATCTGATGAATAGGATATTCAAGCCATTCTTGGTTATGTTTGTGATAGTGTTTATAGATGACATTTTGGTATATTCAAGATCAGAAGAGGATCACACGGATCATTTGCGACAGGTGTTACAGGTTCTTCGTGATAGACAGCTGTATTCCAAGTTTTCTAAATGCGAATTTTGGCTAAAATCAGTGGCATTCTTGGGTAATTTTGTGTTGATGAGGGAATAAGGGTCGATTCACAAAAGATAGAAGTTGTGAAAGATTGGCCAAGACCAACAATTACCGCGGATGTTCGGAGCTTCCTAGGCTTGGCAGGTTATTATAGGAGGTTTGTTGAAGGGTTTTCTTCTATTTCTCCACCTCTGACAAAGCTGACACATAAGGCAACCAAGTTCCAATGGAATGAAGTGTGTGAAAGAAGCTTCCAAGAGCTGAAAAAATAAGCTAACTTCTGCACCTGTGCTAGTACTTCTAGAAGGCGTTGAGGGGTATGCAGTATATTGTGATGCTTCAGGAGTTAGCCTAGGGTGTGTACTAACACAGAATGATAGGGTAATTGCTTATGCATCCAGATAGTTATGACCACATGAGAAAAACTATCCAACACATGATCTTGAGCTGGCAGCGGTTGTGTTTGCTCTGAAAATATGGCGCCACTATTTGTATAGAGTCCAGTTGATATATATACTGATCATAAGAGCCTACAGTACATCTTTAAGCGGAAAGACCTGAACTTAAGTGGAGATGGCTAGAACTAATAAAGGATTACGACGTTGATATACTGTACCATCCAGGGAAGGCAAATGTGGTAGCTGATTCTCTGAGTCATAAGGCAATTATGAATACAGATGATCCAGTTGTAACAAGTCATGGGGTGGCTAATGATCTATGTCAGTTAGCCAACTGGGAGTTCGTCTTTTTGAAACACCAAAGGAAGGGGTTATGGTGTAGAATGCTGCAGAGTCTTCATTGGAAATAGAGGTGAAAGAAAAACAGTTTGAGCATCCTATTCTACGACAGCCTAAGGAAATGGTAACTCAAGGTGCAATAAAAGGCTTTGACCTTGCACAAAATATAGTACTTTACTTCCAAAATAGATTATATGTGCCTGATATTAATGGATTAAGAAAGAGAATAATGGAAAAAGCCCATTATTCGCGATATTCCATCCATCTAGGATCAACTAAGATGTACCATGACCTGAAGCGAATGTTTTAGTGGGGAGGCATGAAGAAAGACCTTGCTGAATTTGTGGCTTAATCTCCAAATTGCCAAGAGGTGAAAGTGGAACACCAAAAACCAGGAGGTTATATGCAGTGTATAGAGCTTCCAACATGGAAGTGGGATATGATTAATATGGATTTTGTTACAGGTTTGCCTCGTTCATCTCAGAAGTTTGACTCCATATGGGTAATAGTTGACATATTCACAAAGTCAGCACACTTCTTGCCAGTTAGGAGTCACTATACAGTTGAAGAGAATGCCAAGCTATACCTCAGAGAGATAGTCAGGCTACATGGAGTCCCGATCTCCATTATTTCTGATCGAGGAGCTCAATTCACTGCAAAGTTTTGGAAGTCCTTCCAAAGAAGTCTAGGGACACAAGTGAACTTGAGTACAACATTCCACCCTCAAACAGATGGTCAAGCAGAACGTACCATTCAGACACTTGAAGATATGTTACGAGCTTGTGCATTAGACTTTAAAGGTAGTTGGGTGGACCATTTACCACTTATTGAGTTTGCCTATAATAATAGCTATCACGCGAGTATCAAGATGGCACCTTATGAAGCTTTTTATGGAAGAAAGTGTAGGTTGCCAATTGGATGGTTTGAAGTGGGTGAAGCCACCTTACTTGGGCCAGAGCTAGTACAACAAACCATGGAAAAAGTTAAGATAATACAGAAGCGACTAGAAACGGCCAGAGTCATCACAAATCATATTCAGATGCCAGGAGAAGAGGACTAGAATTTTCAATAGGTGATTGGGTATTTTTAAAGGTGTCTCCAAAGAAAGGTGTTATGAGATTTGATAAGAAGGGAAAACTGAGCCTACGTTACATAGGGCCATATCAGATTACTAAGAAGTTCGGGCAGGTTGCATATGAACTAGAGCTAACCCAAGAGCTTTCAATGGTTCATCCAGTTTTTCATGTCTCCATGCTTCAAAAATTCATAGGTAACCCATCCCGTATCACTCCTATTGAGGATGTACAGGTTATAGAAGATCTCAACTATGAAGAGGTACTTGTTGCTATTCTAGATCGTCAAGTTAAGAAGCTAAAGAATAAAGAAATAGCTTTCGTAAAAGTACTTTGGTGAAACCAGCAAGCAGAAGAAATAACATGGGAGGCTGAGGATGTGATGAAATCAAAATATCCTCACTTATTTGAAGTTAAAAAGGAAGTTCAACATACAGAATTGGGACACTAATAGGTACGTGATATTGAATACTTAATGTGTTTTCAAAGAATGTGCGAGTAAAGGTTTAAACTTTGTTAAGCTATCCAATTATGCTAACATTTGAGGACGAATGTTCCTAAGGGGGAGAGGATGTAACACCCCACACCTTACAATATTGGCACAATGCAAATGAAACAAGACATGGTTTTATCAAATTAACGCTAACTTTTAAAAGTTCTTGAATCTCGTGTTAATGGGCTATATGTGCGTCTAACGCTTAAGAAGGTTGAGGGTATACATGTTTTGTGTTGAAATGAGGAGATTACGACCTTAAATGAAGTAAGAGAATTGAGGTGCTTGTAGGACTTAGAAGCTAGCAGGTGAGTCACCTACTTGCTTAGCTTAAAATCGCTAGTTAAACGGAGATGATGCTCAACGTCGAATTTGTTCAAGTTCGATTACGAATAAAGTCCGTATTAAGGGTGTAACTTTGGCTCATGTTTTGGCATCATTAATGGGCTAATATAGTCAGCCCAATAAGTACAATAAAAAGGGCCCAAAGACACCACACCACACTCAACAAATTGGGCCCAACTAAGTGAAGAAGATAGCTGAAAATAGGCAGCCAAGCCCATCAACTTGGCGACCCATTTAGGCCAAAGTTTGAGGGCCAAGCTTGTGGGTAAGAAACTTGATAATTTGTGGTATAAGATGGTCAAAATGTCAAGAGAAGGTTGGCATAATAGCTCTTTATAAAGGGCTCCAAAGCAGCTCCACAAGTCATTGTTCACTTGAACTCACAAAAAAAAAAAAAACAGATTTGTCTTCAAAGTTCTCTCAGCTTTTCTTCACCTTATAAAGCAGCTAAACAACTCTTCTAGGGTTTTTATACAATAGCTATACTTTTAATATAGTGGTAAGAAAGTTTACACATGTGTTTAATATGGTTTTATAATGAAAAACAAGAAGTATATGCTAGTATATTTATGCTGGAAATTCTTGGCAGATTTTGTTTTGAGAATTGCTGCATGTTTCCCCTTTATATTAGTGACTTCTCTATGGTTTTTAAGTTGTGTTATGAAGAGATCTTGGTACTCTTAAGATGGTTTGAGTTATAAACATCACCCTAAGGTTGCTTCCTTGATTTTGGTTTCATTTAACAAGCGCGTTTTATCGTGTTATCTTAAGCGTCATGTTGATTGGAACTTACGGTTGTTGTATATAAGGCTATTAGCCCACATCCTTCATGACTTCTTAATTGCTGTTATAAGACTATTTTAGGTCTGTTTATGTGTGTAAATGTTGCTGGAACAGTTTGGTTAGAGTTGGAATAGGTTTGGAGTTGTCAACGTCGAAATGTAGCAAGGGAAGGTAACGTTATGCTGTACATTTTTAGATTGTGTGGAATTGTGATGTGTTGTGCTTTGTGGGCTATTATAAGACTGTTATGGCATTAAATAGGCTGTACATGATGTGTACATGCTAATGTGTATGAGAAAATACGATTAGAAGCGGAAGGGTTAAAGGAATACGCTCGGGTTTATAAACACCTGCTTGCTGCCTGTGTATTATTTTCTTATGTGATTGGACCGCAGAGCTGTATCTATTGGCTATTAATGCTGGTTTTATCCCTTAATATGTTTTAGATAAGTATTTGGAGGAAGGGAAGGTTATCTTGAGATAATAACAAGGTCCGACGACGAGGTATGTAAGGCTACTTGATCTCGTGTTGCTTGGCATGAAGCATAGATCCTTTCTTGGCACATAAAGGCAATCACCAACTCCTACACAACTAGTAACCATATCTTCACTCATTTACATATTCATATGATTCCATACAAAGTCACCTTCAGATCTGCATACATGCTTGGATACCAAATTATATGAGTTCCTGTTACAAAATAAAGTTCACGAGTTGTTCCGTTTCATACGCATTTCATCATTTGTGTAGTGTACTCTTTTCACTATCATATTGTCTTGTATGATCATCCACATGTCATATGCTACATATACAGTCTTACAGCTCTAGTATTATGGCTACCAAAAGAATCATCTCAAAGGTAATTTAAAGATAAAGTATACAGTTCTGATAGGTGGTAGCCCGAGAGGTGGAGATAGCACCTAGCTAGGGACGATCCTATCAAGGGGGGTAGCCCGAGGGGTTAAGTATAACCTAGCCAGGGACAAACCCGATGCAGTTTCACCACTGATCAGTTGGTCATTTTTATTACAGCTGTGCATAGATTTTATAGTAAAGGTAAAGTAATATAATTATCATAAAGTACATGATCCCACGGTACAGCTAAAGGTGGTCTCTTATGTTGCACCAGTGTACAGTCCCATTTAGATTGTTTCTTCATATGCAGTGTTTCCTGCCTTACATACTCAGTACATTATCTCATACTGATGTACCTTACAGGGGACCTGCATTTCATGCTGCAAGTACAGGTGCTAGTAGATCTCCCCAGTAAGAGTACAGGATATTCAGTTGTTGTCACCAAGCTCCAGGTTGCTTTGGGGCTTTATATATGTCTAGAGCTTATGTTTATGTTATACAGTTAGTTAAGGCGGGGCCTGTCCCGACTCTTATCAGATGCTCTTCTTTATTTAGAGGCTTTGTAGACTATGTAAAGCAAAGTGTAGTCATGTCTCGTACTTTAAACACCGTGGCCCCAACGGACTAGTCATATGCATTTTCTTTTGGCTTGTCATCATTGTTTATCTTCTTAAAGGCATGTCAAACATAGAAATCCCTCATAATATGTATCGGAAGCGCATAGGTACAGGTTAGTTCTCCCGGGCTTTATCGGCAACGGGTGCTAGTACGCCCTAATGGGACTTGGGGCGTGACATATTGTTTGGAACAATTGATGTATCTATGCTTTGAGCTTTGACTCTTTATGCTTTATAAATGTCAAGACTTCCCTTTGCGTTTTTTCCCCTTGTTTATGTGCTTGTTGTTGTTTCCCTTGCTTCCGCGACCAAGGATATGTAATTGATATGCTAAGAGGCTTGTTTTGGGTACCTTCGGGTTCTCAGTTGTCGTGTCACATCTAGGTCCTAGGCTTGGGGCGTGACAATATTAGACTTTTCGATTATTACGGTTATTTAGTTGATGGGTAATTTCAGAGAATTACTTTAACAGGTAAGCTAAATTGATAATTTATTTAACATCTTTTATCACAAGTCTTATATTTATCAAAATAAATAAATAAATAGACAAAATGCCCAAAGTGAAAAAGAAAAAGGAAAAAAGAAAAAAAAAGTTAAAATAAAAGAGATTGATGACCAATCAGGGTAAGGAAAAGTGGGTTGCTTTCAGCAGCCAAAAAGAAAAAGAAATGTCGAACAGGAGAAAAAAACCAAAACAGAAACACAGAAACAAAAGAAAAAGATGCGGGAAGCAGAAGAATGAAAAAGAAGAGAAGAAAAATTAGCATTTTCCCCTTAAAATATGAAGGTAATTTTTCTAGTCCTTTTTATTAAATTTTAATATGAGTATGAATAAAATTGTAGGGTAAAAACGTGTACAATTTATGCTAAATAAAAAACTATAGCCCTAGGGTTCTAATATAAAAACTCTTATTTGGGAGTCAAATAATGATTTATTTTAGTTGAAATTTTGCATACGAGTTCAGTTTATTATGGGTAAACATAATTTGAAAGAAAATTTTAGATTCAAATTCGAGGGCTGGGGCTGACTTTTTTGCACGATTTTTGAACCGAAAATTAATATAGCAATATGTGTGTCATTAAATTTGTATTCTTATGTAGATTATCTATTTGGATAGATTTTGACCATCCGAAAGCATTATGAAAGGTCAAGATTCGGAGTGCTATTTGATTAATTGAGGTAAGTAGACTTTCAAAACTTTGTAATTCTCGTTGAATTGTCAAATCTTTCTTTCTTCTATGTGATGCATGAAATATTTATAATATTATAAAAATTGGGTGATTAATTATAAGTGTTAGTTGGTGTGTTATTGTAACACTTGAATTGAAAATGTGGTTGAGTGATGAGAATTTTATATTGAGATATATTATTGTGGTTGGTGATTATGAGTTGCTTTGTTTGTGATTTCATCTCATGTTTATTCATTCTATGTCACACATGCTTGCATTGATTCTGAATATTGATATGAGTGAGATAGTGAAAACTGGGGTCTAGATCATTATCGGTCGAGATGTGATGTCGAGGTTATTACCGACGATATTATGCTACTGCGATCTTTGCTAGTGATATTATGATGCCGAGGTCATTGCCAATGATATTGCGATACCGAGGTTATTGTCGGTGATATTGTGACATTGAGATACTTTAGTGTTATTGTGATGCTGAGGTCGTTGCCGGCGAAATTGTGATACTGAGATCTTTGCATCCTTGCATATTCTTGCATGGCATGATGTTATTCCTGTGATTAACTATGCTATCACTTGTGAGTTATGGCTTGTGATTTTGAATTGTGATATTGTGAAAATTATCTTTATTACGTATTATGTGTTGCTAGGTTGGGCTGATTTTCCGTGTAGGTTATAGTTGTAGAGGTCGATTTGGATGAAAGAAGTTTGTATATTCTATTGGACTTGTTTTGTTTTGTTAGTTGACTTGCTAGGTACCATGTGGTTGGTACTCACCCATTGCTTCTACGTTTTTATAGGTTATGTGCTCGAATCTTTGTGATAATCTCTCTTCTCTTTTTATCTGAGGCTTTCTATGGAGATTAGTTGAAACACCCCTCATGTGCTTCGGAATGCCCCATAATTATAATTTCCATATATCTCGAAATCCGTGCGTGATTTCAAAAATCTGACTTCGTATTCTCGATCAGAGGGCAAAATTGAGTGGGAAATGGGTATAACCCAGATTTTAGAAGACCCATAGCGAAAAATAATTTTTGATAATATTTTGATTTCTAGTGTCTGTCCGCGCCTAGGCTGCGACGCGCTTAAGGCACAGACTAGTGTACATTGTGATCTGCGTCTGGTCCGCGTCGCGCCTGGGGACAGACCAGTGTCTAATTTTTCTTAGTTTTCTCATCTTGTCAAAGGCCATTGGGGTAATAACCCCATACCCATTTAAACATGAAATCTTCCATACATAGCCATTTTTCAACTGTATAACTTACAAAACCCTCTCTAAAACCTCTCCAAGACTTCACTAAATCTCTCATTCAAATTCAAGGATTTCAAGCTAAATTTTGGAGCTCAAGAACCCATCTCAAGCTCCAAGTCTCCTTCAAGTTCATTTTAAGAAATTCAAGGTTTAAGGTATGTCGTTCTTCATCCATGGGTCCTTTTACCCATGGAGCCCAACCTTCTCTTTTTATGAAAATTGCATGATTCCAAGTTATATTACCTATGGGTATCCTTTTATTATGAAATTTGAACATAAATTATGTTGCAGCTTTATGATGTATTGATTGAATATGTGTGAATATCTATTTCAAATCCTGTTCCACGAATTGATTTTGTCTATGGAGACTATGCAAGATTTGAGCTATGAAGGTATGAACTATTATGAGCTTTTGTGATGGATTTCAAGATACCCTAAATGATGGTTTTACTACCATGTTGGTGGGTTGAATTGCATTGAGTTTATTCATCTTGTTTTACTCTTGAGTTGCATGATTTTGAACAAGTATCATGAACCCACAATGTGTTTGATAAAATTACATGACAAGAATTCTCAAGTGTTGATGAACTATTACATGATTTACTAGTCAAGTGATTGCATGATAATTAAGGGCTTTCAAGCATTTATTGAGTTCATGAAAAGTACCCATGATTTTACAAGTATCAAGTTGAGCCCAATTTCAAGATTTTTATCTCTTGTAATCCATTCATGTTAAAGCAAGGGATCCATGTATGATTATTATCTACTCTCATGTTCAAGTTAGGCTCACTAGTATAGGTCAAGTATATTTATGAGCTACTCATGTCATGTTATCATGTATCTTACAAGTTACTCATGATATTACTAAAGTATGATTATTTCAAGTATTTTGTGGGATTTGACTTAGCACCGATTGAGGCTTAAGATGGGGGCTCGACTTAAGGGGTCCTTATATAAAGTCTTTAGTTCTAAACTATGTGTCACAATAGAATTATGAATATTACCGGTGCTATACCAGTGGATCCATCTATTTCATGTATCATGTTATGTTTGCCTTAGCAAGTATACCATGCTTCTCAGAGGGTGTCATGCCCGGTCACCTATACCAAGGAGGTTTCATGCCTTGGAATCCAAGTTGTAGTTTCTTGGTCTATGTCAGTTGAGGTCTCTTCCTACATATGTATAATATCTTATGCAAGTTGAATGTTTCACAAGTATTGATCATGCATGTGATATTGAGATTAGTTATGTCCATTGCTTATGGTTATGCATTTTGAATATATTGACTTATGTCTTGTTGCATTACACCGCACATACTTAGTGCAGTCAAATGTACTAATGCATACTCTATTCCTACATGATATTACCGTGTAGGAACCGGAGCTCCTTTTGATCATCCTCCTCCACGTAGCTAGTTTGGTACTTCGAAGAAAGCTTTGGTCAGTCCTCAACTCCAATAATAATATCTAAATTACTCTTTCTATGTTGAGACTTCTTTATGTTGAACACTTATTATCATGAAGGTGAGCCCAGGAAGTGTCTTGGCCCTCGCTCCATCCTAAGTTAGAGGTGTTGTTGGATACTATGCTTTGTATATGCTACGAGCCTGACTCTTTTTATGTTTTTGTGATTATCAAAGACTTTCATTAGTCCCGCTTTCCCTTTTCATTAATTGACTCTTGTTATTGATTAATTTTGCTTCTGCAACCAAGGATGTGTGCATGTTACAATCCAGAGGCTTGTTTAGGTTGTCTTTGGATTTCCCATTCATCGTGCCATGTCTAGGCCCTTGGCTTGGGTCGTGACATTAGTGAGGTGGCTATTTGTCATCTCAGTGAGCCTCATCCTCATATTTATGATCTTATTCTACTTTAGAGACAACATCATTTGAGATTTGTATTTTCCTTTCAAATTTGTTGTAACACATTAGAGGCTTGTGCATATGACATCCAAGTTTCGAGGGATTTTAATTAAGTTGAATTACTATGCACAGTTAAAATTTTCATTTTGTATTATTCTTTCGCATTTTATTGTTATAATTGGGTTTTAGGCTGACTTGTGATGTGCTGCAAAAATACAGCACTTTTTGATGTTTAAAAATTAAGATTTTGTGTGTTCTCAATGCAATGTTTGCGGATTTTATGTATTTTTGTGTTTAGATTTGCAGGATTACAGGTTGACCATGATTTGGGGCAAAATTGAAAAAGTTGCTGGTTTTTGATGATCTAAAAGACTCTTTAAGGATCGTAAAGCACTCTATGAGTCGTAGAGGAGCTCTCGTCACAAATTCCAGTGAGGAATAATTTCTGAAGATCAACTCAACGAGACATTCATATGAGTCGTAGAGCATTCTACGAGTCATATATATGGGTTTCATGAAGATTTACAATGAAGGACAAGTTGATGAAGTTGAAGCCTACGAACATGCAATACGAGTCGTAAATTACTAGTAGTAAAGTGGTGACATAGAGGAGAAATCCAAAATCCCAATAACTGATTACGAGACTCCGACTACGAGCCATAAATCATACTACGAGTCGTACAGAGCTTTCGTGGAGTTTGCCAACTAGTTTTCCTAATTTATTTAGGACTTAATTGTAATTACGATAAATAGTACGTTTAGGTCATTTTTCAAAGGAGGACGTCATTATTCAGAGTTTTTAGGGTTTGTACTTGGAGAACTCAATACTTGAGAGAGAAAATTATGAGAAACCCTTATGCTTAAATTTGATCTTCAATCTTGTGATTCTCATTGATCTTGGATTTTCTTGATCTCAATTCAATTGTGTAAGTGTTTGATTATGTTTTCTCAATTCATAATTTATTCATCTACATATAGCATGAGCAGCTAAATCTACAACTAGGGTTGTGGGAACCATGAAGAACTAACAAAGTAAACCCAGATAATTTACACTTCTTAGATTGGGTATATGCATGTAGTAATTAACTCACTTCGTGTTGCATGCTTTCTAGTGGTGGCCAACATTAGAACTTGCCTAGTGTTACTGACTGGACCAAGGTAGTAATGAATAGGAAAAGATATTAATTAACAGGATTCAATTAATGTGTTCTCGTCTAATCAACAAAACTTGGCCAAGGAGAGGTTGTGCTGGTGTAATACTCCACACCTTATAATCTTGTCATAATTCAAATGAAACATGACATGGTTTGGAAAAATTGACGCTAAATTTTAAAAGTACTTGAATCTCATGTTAATGGGCTATATGTGCATCTAACACTTAAGCGGGTCAAGGGTATACATGTTTTGGGTCGAAATAAGGAGATTACGGCCTTAAATGAAGTAAAACAATTAAGGTGCTTGTAGAACTTAGAAGCTAGCATGTGAGTCACCTACTTGCTTAGCTTAAATTTGTTAGTTAAACGAAGACGAGGCTCGACGTCGAATTTGTCTAAGTTCGATTATGAATAAAGTCCGTGTTATGGGTGTAACTTTGGCCCATGTTTTGGCATCATAAATGGGCTACATTTTCATCCCAAGAAGTATAATAAAAAGGGCCCAAAGACATCACAACACGCTTAGCAAACTGGGCCAAAAACTAAGTAAGTGAAAGTTGGAAAGTAGGCAGCCCAAGTCCATCAAGTTGGTTCTCCAAAAAGGCCAAAGTTTGAGAGCCAAGCTGGTGGGTAAGCACCTTGATAATGTGTGGTATAAGTTGGTCAAAAATTCAAGAGAAGGTCGGCCAAAGAGCTCTTGATTAAGAGCTCCAAAGCAGCTCCACAATTCATTCTCAACTTGCACACGAAAAACAGATTTGTCTTCAAAGTTCTCTCAACTTTTTTTCACCTTGTAAAGCAGCTAGAAAACTACTATAGGGTTCTTATACAAGCCCTATACTTTGAAGATAGTGGTAAGTAATTTTGCACATGTGTTTAGTATATTTTTATTATGAAAAACAAGAAGTATATGCTAGTATGTTTATGCTGGAAATTCTAGGCAGATTCTGTTTTGAGAATTACTGCATGTTTCCCTTTTGTTTTAGTGACTTATCTATGGTTTTTAAGTTGTATTATGGAGAGAACTTGATTTTATTAACATGTTTTGAGTTATAAACATCACCCTAAGGTTGTTGCCCTGATTTTGGTTTCATTTAACAAGCGCTTTTTATTGTGTTATCTTAAACGTCATGTTGATTGGAACTTGCGGCTGTTGTATATAAGGCTATTTGCCCACGTCCTTCATGACTTCTTAAGTGCTGTTATAAGACTATTTTAGGTCTGTTTATGTGTGTAAATGTTGCTGGAACAGTTTGGTTAGAGTTGGAATAGGTTTGGAGTTGTCAACATCGAAATGTAGCA